>CAHIKZ030000502.1:1832500-1850000 GCA_903632075.3 Acanthosepion pharaonis | reverse complement strand
TGTAGCAACTAGCGTTTTCTTTTTACACTTACTTAAGATTTCCTTTTTCAGTTTAGCTAAATGTTAGGTTCCTTAAATAAAGTGATAGATAACTTTTCCTCTATATTATATTCCTGTTAAGTTTCCATATGTAAGTCGATAAAGTTGTTTTATGCTTGAAATTTTCGTTACTGAAACTTCAAAATGATAATAATCAACTTCAAAATAGAATTATTTTCAAGTTAAACAATTAATCAACTCCAAAATGGATTAATGAACTTCAAATTGGATCAATCAACTTCAAAATGGAACGATCAACTTCAAAATGGATTAATCAACTTCAAATTGAGAAAATGTCAAAAACCTAAAAACAATCAACTTCAAAATAAGAATAAACAACTTTAAATTGGAATAAACAACTTCAAATTGAGATTTTTTTTTTTTTTTTTTTTGGTAAATTGAAAATTATTTTTTCAATTGATTCACCCCAATGAGTAAGGAAATTGACTGTTCGTCTTTATTATACAGATGAAGAAAAAACCAAAATACAAACAACTCAGAAGCCAAGAAATCATTGGGTGAAACTTCAGTAAAAGTAGGAGTAGAAAGTCCTGTATGGGCAAAAATGATGATTGATGATGATGCTGGAGAAACCTCTACAAAAGAAGCTGAAGAAGAATTAGCAACAGCTCCAAAGAAGACTTACCTCAAGAAAGCTGTGGATGGCGAAAAAAAGGCCTAGATTTTAGCTGCTCATGCCGCAGCAGGAAATTGGAAAGACCTGGCAAAAACAATAGCTGTGCCTCTGCCAACAGCATACCGTTGGTTACACCAGGGTGCTAATAAGAATGACTCTAGGGGAGGAGCAAGAAAATATAAAATTACGCAAGTGCATAAAAATCTTATGGCCGAATTAATTGAAAACTCTCCTAGGCTCACTCTTCAAGACATTGTAAATAAGTTGGTCGAAAAGTATAAGGTTCGTGTGACGAAAGAATGCATAAGAAAGCACTTGGACTCCATGGCCTTTACTTTAAAAGCGGTTCATTATTAACCAGAAGCAGCCAATAATAATGTCAATAAGGTGAAACGTAAGGATTTACGCAGTAGCTTTATTAGAATTTCAGCCCCAAAGTGTGCTAATTCTTAATATGGATGAAACCAATTTTAATCTCCATATTTCAAGAAGTAAAGGTCTCTCTAAAAAAGGCACGAGGTGCACCACACTCGCGGCCGGATCCAGGGGAAATAACATCCATGTTATTGGATGTATTCGTAATAATGGATAAATTCATCATAAAAATAAAAGAGGTTCTTTCAAAAAAGAGGATGCGAAAGAATGGACCAGAGAGTTCCTTAGAAAGGCAAATGAAATCTATGAAAGGTGAGTTGTCTTAGTTATTGATAACGCCCCTTGCCATACTTCAATTGAAGAAGTTGTGGAGGAGGATGAATTTAGGCAACACCAAATTTTCAGACTTGCCCCCTATAGTCCGATGTTAAATCCCATTGAAAAAGTTTGGTCATTCACTAAAGCTGACGTAAAAAGAAGTATGGCAGACTCAATTCTTGGGATTTTAAGAGGTGATGGCCAGGAATCTTTAACTACTAAAGAATTCCGCCTCAGCAAGTTAGAAGGGATGATCTCCGAGGCAATTAATAATATTTCCCCTGAGACTTGCACTAACTTCGTATCTGGAATACAGAGATTACTTCCCTCTGTAATTAACTTTGATGATCTAATGAATTTCTCAGGAACGTTTATCTTTTTTATATCCCTTTTAAGTAAAAATAAAAGAATACATATTAAATTTATTAGTATTATATTAATTCTCATTTTGAAGTTGATTATTCCAATTTGAAGTTGATTATTTCTCATTTTGAATTGTTTTCTAATTTGAAGTTGATTAATCCATTTTCAAGCTGATTAATCCATTTGAAGTTGATTATTCTATTTTGGAGTTGGTTATTTGTTTTACCTGGAAATAAATCTATTTTGAAGTTGATTATTATCATTTTGAAGTTGAAAAGGTATAGAAATATGGTTATAATATCGTTTTTTTAAAACTGTTTTGGGTAGATCCTATATATACTTTAGATTTATCCTCGGTATTGTAAAGTCTATCCTTGTATATCTTTAACTGGTACACCACGCACGCCTGCTGGGACTTTCCCTGAGGGGAACAGGCATTCTTATCCCTACAATTACATTTGGCAGGGGCTGTAAGCAGTTTATCCATAATTTTTCTCATGTTGTATCCGGAAATTAAGCTAGCCACATTAGGCATGCCACTATAGCTTAATTTTACATAATGTTTATTAAATATTTTATACAATTCACTAGTTTGTGGGTAATTTTTTTCGAGAATTTTAAATAACACTTTGCCTATTTTAGTTTTCCCCATAGAATTATATAGTGAGTTAAACCATAATATATTTCTACTTCTATTTCTATGTTTGTTTTACGTTCTATGGTCATCATTTATATTAATATATTCCAGTTTACTTTTGTGACCACTTTTCATTAAAGCCTGTTCGTAGATTATTTTGTTAACATTAAAAATATTCGTATTCGATGAATTTGTGTACAGTCTATAATTAATGCTTTTAGTTATCTGCTTTAATATATGTCTTGGGTGATTAAAGCCTACGTATATATACTGCGGGGCTGATTCTCTTTTTTATATGGTGAAATAGTACCATCCCGCAAATCTAAACTAATATCTAGGTAATTGGCAACTTTTAGATTTATTTTTATGTCTAAGTTGAATAGGAATTTTTGAAAAAAACAATGGAGATGTTGACTTTTGTCAACTACAACTAATCCATCGTCTCTGTACACACCATGGTTTTTAGGTTCAATATACTGTTTAAATTATTAAGCAACAGACATCCGATTAACTGGGTTTGTCTGGCTCTTTAGGTTTACTTTGCTATATATATATATATATATATAACAGATATATCTACTATATATATTCTTATATATCTTCCATATATATTCTTATATTTTTTAGACAGCTAAATTACTGTCAAGCATTAAAATCTATTCTTTACATAAATTTCTTAAAACCAATTACATCCTCTTTGTCTTTACTTCCCTCTCCCTCTTCTTTCTTTTTCTTATTTCCTTTTTTTCTCCCTTCTCCCCTCCCATTTCAATATATCACTTCCGTTATGTTACCCGTCTAAATAGGTCAAGGTCTGGTCACTCCTCCTCCCCCAATACTAAGTATGATTGAGAGAGATATGATATTAATCCCTTCCTAAAATCTACCATGTCTCTTTAACTACTCCTTTTACACTCTCTGTTAAATTACAAAAACTTACACTACCCATCAATTTTAATTTCATTTTTCGTTTCATTTCATTTTTAGAAGTACTATCTGATGATCCGGCGTCCTTTAAAAGGTCTCTGGGGAAATAAATTATTATAATGGTACCTTAATGTGGTCTGTTTTTCTTTAATATATATATATATATATATATATATATATATATATATATATATATATATATATATATGGCGTATATTTTGGCAGCATGTTTTCAGTAGGTCATGTCTCATTGAATAATTTAGACAAAATACGATCCAATTCATCAGACCTACAAATTCAAAACGAATTTGTAGGTCTGAGCAATTGGATCGTATTTACGATACCAATGGAATAAATTATGACCATGGAATATTAGTGTTTAAGCCTTTTTATTATATCCTTACTCTGTCCTGGACATTGAGTTCTACCTGGATTCTATCCTCTTGGAATTTTCTATTCCAAAAAATATACATGTATGTGCATGCACCTATGTATATACACTTATGTATGTGTATATTTACCACTAATATTATACATATATATATATATATATATATATATATATATATATATATAATTCTCCTGTACAAGTTTCATTACAAATTACTGTGAAAGGTACAGCGGCTAAATGTTTTTTTTTTCTTTGAATTGTTATGTTCTTTATTCTTTTATGGACCTAAATTTTGTTGAAATTCTCTGAATGTCCTCCATGGCATTAGTTTTGGCTAATTTTTTTAGCCATTATTAAGAATGTTTTTATTTTCACTTTTAGATGAATATATAAATGCTTTTCTTATCTATGCATCTAGAGTTATAGGAATGTTTTTATTTTCAAAAAGCGGTTAGCGCATTGTGATTGTACACATAATTGATGTTATTAAATGCTGTTTATTGTTTTTATACATCATTTCTGCCTTTTGTGCCCTAGAAATTTTAACTGTGTTTTTTTTTATTACAGTTCTTTTTATTGCCACTTTTAATAAAACCTAGTTGATGCTCACGTGTTCAGTACATGCTATTCTCAGTATCCCTCTGTAGGACTATACAGCGTGCGATAGATAAATTTTCTTCTACTTGAAGTAAAAATGAAAATAACACTGACATATATTTACTAAAATTACATGAAAATATCTTAAAAGTGTAAATTACAAGGAGTTTTCATGGCCTCTTTTTAAATTGTGCCCAACATAATAATCAAAGGGGTTTCCGTTTGGGGTGTTAGGTAGCCAGAATTAAGGGGTGATGTAATTGCAGAAAGTCTCTGGCTGTGATGACTGGGTTCTCCTCTTTGTGTGGAATGGTACAGAGTCATGTTGCCAGACGTAGAGTCTTCAAGCAGCTACCTTTTGATTTTTATCTCAGGCTGCACAATCTCCTCAATGCACTTGATGTAAAACTTTGATTTATTCTAAGGCCTTGTAAGGGTGAAGATGAATGGAGACATAACGTCGCTATCACTAGAGATCATTCCAAACATGATGCTGACTTAGGATTGTAACTCAACCACTCTGAAATATTCGAATAGGAGCTTCCTGCATGAATAGCAAGCAGTACTGCATGTCATTTCCAAATTTGCAGCGAAGTGAATTGCACTGTGCCCAAATGAATCTAAAATATTGAGCAGCCGACAAAATAAAAAAAAAACCGCCTGCGTAAAATTAAAAATATAAAATGGTGACAAGTTACCAATCGTACCCTGTATTTCGTTTGTTTTGACTCTTTTCCAGGTGTGATGGGATTGCCCAACATTCACTGCAATATAGGAGCACTGATAAGATATATCAGTTCAGTGTTCTTTTTTTGGTATCTGACGAGGATACTTCTAATGCTTTTTTTTTACGGTTTGGTCGCCAGTAAGACAAAGACAGTTGAGCATGTGTCTCGTTCAGCTTACGAGCCAATGTATTCTGGAGTTGTTTTCTATTCGTGTGCTTCTTGTTATTCATTGCACGAAAAGGGATCTTCTATTTTGAACGCACGGACATTCCATCCCAGATCCGAACATGGACCTTGAAAAAAAAAGTAATTAGTAGCGGGAACGAGGGAAGAAATTTTAGCAGAACAAAAAAAATAAAAAATAAAAAAATAAAAAAAAAATAAAAAAAATAACGGATAACCTCCCAACAAAAACAAAGTGAGAGAAATGAAAAGAAAAAAAAAGACAAAAAAAAAAAAAACAGCGAGAAATAATTCGTTCTTGAAATGGAGAAAATGGTTCTACAGAAAGGAAGGACGGAAGGAAGGAACTGGATGCAAATAATTAAATTAGAGAAATGTAGAAATTTATCAATCGACGGATCAAGCAAGTCAAATTAAAATGAATAGAAAAAAACTAACGAAGGGAAAATTAGAACAAGAAAGATTGAAAGCTCAAGATAGATAGATAGATACATACATACATACATACATACATACATACATAGGATAGGTATGCAGAAATAAGCCGAAACCGATAGATAGGTATGAATAAGAGAGATATGAAGAAACAATCTGATTCTGACATATAGATAGGAATAAGATCGGTGTGTAGAATTAAGCTGTATCTGATAGATAGATAGATAGATAGATAGATAGATAGATAGATAGATAGATAGATAGATATGTAAAACTAAGCTGAAATAGATATGAATAAGATAGGTATATAGAAGTAAGCTGAATTTGATATCTAGCTAGATAGATAGATATGTAGAACTAAGCTGAAATAGATAGATAGATAGATAGATATGAATAAGGTAGGTATGTAGAAATAAGCTGAATCTGATAGATAGATAGATAGATAGATAGATAGATAGATATAAATAAGATAGGTATGTAGAAGTAAGCTGAATCTGATAGATAGATAGATAGATAGATAGATATGTAGAAGTAAGCTGAAATAGATAGATAGATAGATAGATAGATAGATAGAAAGATATGTAAAACTAAGCTGAAATAGATATGAATAAGATAGGTATGTAGAAGTAAGCTGAATTTGATATCTAGATAGATAGATAGATATGTAGAACTAAGCTGAAATAGATAGATAGATAGATAGATAGATAGATAGATAGATATGAATAAGGTAGGTATGTAGAAATAAGCTGAATCTGATAGATAGATAGATAGATAGATAGATATGTAGAACTAAGCTGAAATAGATAGATAGATATGAATAAGATGGGTATGTAGAAATAAGCTGAATCTGATAGATAGATATGTAGAAGTAAGCTGAAATAGATAGATAGATAGATATGTAGAAGTAAGCTGAAATAGATAGATAGATAGATATGAATAAGATATGTAGAGCTAAACTGAAACAGATAAAGTTATTTATAGCTAGATAGCTAGATAAGTACTGAATGATTGAAACTGCCTTAGAATAATGATAGACAATAATAGATGTATATACATTGATATGAATAGGCTGATTTGTTAGATAGTTAGATAGATAGAAACATACATACACACACACAAAGACACACACATTATATATATATATATATATATATATATATATATATATATATATATATATATATATATATATATATATATATGTGCTTTTACTTCTGGGTGAGGCATTGTACTTATTTATGTATTTTGTGAAGGAAACATGGCCCAGTGGATGAATTCGTTGGAAACACACTGACTTCACGCATAGAGTTTTGAGTTCAATACCTGGTTCATGCTGTGGTGAAAATAAACTTGGAGAGTTGATTGAAAGTGATAACTGAGACATCTGAAAAAGGAATTTCACACGAAACTAAAATAGTGTACCACGGTGTGCGAAATGAAGGGTTCAGTTCGAAATTCCATTCACCTGAAGAAGGCCTGAGAGTATAATGGCCGAAACATCGTGAGTATGGCAATCAAAGACAACAAATATTGTAAATAATATATATATATATATATATATATATATATATATATATATATATATATATAAATTAAAAAGATTGTAACATAAATTTGTTTAATTTGAAGCTTTTAAAACCATTTATTTTATCTTCAACATACAGATAAGACACCGAGGTGTTGAAACAAAATGGCTATTTTTGTAGTGATTTTATAACATATTTATGTTATATATATATATTTTTTTTTTATAAAATTACTTATATCTGCTCTACTTTGTATTGAGCACTCTTTTAAGAATAGTAATTGTTGGTTATTGGAATTCATTCCGCATACACCAATTATATATATATATATATATATATATATATATATATATATATATATATATCTTAAAACGATCTAAACATTATTCTTCAGAAGAATATTATTCGATGAATTTACTTTTTGAGATTGAAATTATGACATTGTGAGATTTGACTGATCTTTCCACAAACCTGATAACATTCCTGAATGTTATCAAATTGAAAGCTTCGATAAACCAATGACATATATATATATATATCGTTTCAGTCAACTGAACATCAAAGTTATTATAATAACCGGCTACTCGATTCAGAGCACACACTACTTCTTGGATGACTAGCCTATCTTCTCAGGCATATTTCTCTTTGTTCAAAACCCAGCGAGCCTACCTTTCTAGGAGAGAGAGCATAATAATCTCGCATAATATCCATTTTCACCAAGGCCAGTATCCTAAAAACCCTCGGTCACAATGACTTGTGATTTCATATCTGGCACAAATATAGACGGCTAATGGAATAGTCCTAGTAAACCAACTTCATTTACAATGTTTGGGTCAATCCTTGCTATTGTCTTCACAGTGCAATTCACTCCGCCAGAAATTTGGAAATTGAAGGATGTACCTTTGCAATCTGTAATACGATCTGCTCATGCGGCACTCCCGTAAAGTGTCTGAAGTCTATTCCACGGATTGACACAAGCATTGTAAATGAAATTGATTTTCCAGTTTCGCTTTTAGCAATAGGACTGTGCCCACACCAGCTACGACTACTATCACCAAGCCGCTCAGTCCAGAGCATTAGAAGTCGGTTCAAGCAATGATATACAAGTGAGAAATTAGGAGGATTTGAGATAATTATAATTAATAATTCATCGAGTCTAGAATATATATATATATATATATATATATATATATATATATATATATATATATATATATATATGTGTGTGTGTGTGTGTGTGTGTGTGTGTGTGTGTTTTAAATAAAGAAAGAACAGTAAGATATATAATCAGGTGTTCTTATAGATATTTTTATTTTTACAAAATAGTTCTCAATGTAAATTTACAGAGCATTAATATTATAAATTAATTGATTTAAAATATGATTTTTCCGCTACACAGTTCTAACCATGTTTAAAAAATGGAAGCTAAATGCCACGAATTTAATTTTGCAATTAAATTAAAGACATTAGTTCCATTTCACCCTCAAGCAAATTTTGGAGTAACTTTTAAAATTACTGGGTTTTAAAGACACAGCTAACCATGGAAACGTGATTTTAGCTGTGTCTTTAAAACCCAGTAATTTTAAAAGTGGATATTAAAAAATTGTTCAAAAGTAAAAGTGAAAAGAGAAGTTGGCATTGAGGAAGGACTAAAAAAGAAAGAAAAAAAATGAAAAAACGTTTTAAGACAAGACAAAACATAAAAGTGGAAATAAAAACGACACCGTCAGATAGAAAAGAAGTCATCAAAATAAGGATCAATAAAAGAAATCTGTCATGGAGACAAAGAGTCAAATAAAAAACTTAAAAAAAGATAGGGGCCTAGCAATAATGCGGAACTAACCACATCAGTATGAGAATATAAACAAGAAAAAATTATCGAGAGACGAATAATATATATATATATATATATATATATATATATATATATATATATATATATATATATATTATATGTGTGTGTATGTGTGTTTCTGTGTGTGTGTGAGAGAGAGAGAAAGAGAGAGAGAGAAAGAGAGAGAGAGAGAGGAAGGTGTTCCCTATGTTTGTACTGGTTTTCTGAGGCCCAAGAGTATGTATGTGTGTCTTTTTATATATATATATATATATATATATATATATATATATATATATATATATATATAAAGACTGTCATATTAACTTTGCCTGCATTAGGGATCATGACTAGATTCGAACCCTTCAAAAAAAGTGCAATAACAGAGCATAACAAAAAATAAATAAAAAATAAATTGGAATACAAGAAATAAGCAAATCTAAATAAACAAACAAGGGAAAAACTACGTAAAAATACAAAAACTCTAAATTAGCACCCTGTTTTGTAAAACCGTCACACGACTGAACACAGCCAGCAAAGACACTGTTTTCCTTCTGTCACCCGATGCTTCGACTGTTTACTGTTGTTTTTTTTTATTATTATTATTTCTCTTCCTTTTCTTTTTACAATCTTATTTTTATTTTTATTTTTATTTTGCCTTTTTACTCAATTTCCTTTCTTTATCCCCCTGGCCGAGTTACCGACCGTTAATGACATTCAGAACTCCTTGTTTCCCGGTTTCACAATCGACCAAGACAATTCCCTAGTCACTGTTTTTAGCGATTCATCAACTTTATCCAGAAATCGATAACAAATACCAACCTCTAATCACTGGAAATTGATCAAATTTTTCTGTTATTTTTATATTTGAATGTCTTTTATATTTTTATTGTAGTTTTTATTCTTAATTCTTTTGTTAAATTCCAAAGTTTCTTTGCTATTTTTATTCTCTTACGTCTTTTTTTTTAAAGAATTTACTAGTTTTTATTGTTTGATCTGCTTATCTTATTAAAGATATTTTTTTTTATATTTTAAGTAGGATGATTTTTTTTTCTGAAATGTTTCACTGTCTCAGCCATGAAAATCCACCCGACCTTCTTTTCAGCAACCTTAAAAACATTATAAGAAGCGGCCCGAAACTTTAGTTATTTCCCGAAGGCAAATCATTTCGTCTTAGAAGGTTTAGAAAATGTAAGAACAGTCAATAAATAAAAATATTTAATAACAGATAGAGTGAAAATGGAGATAGAAAGAACTGAATGGAAAGGAATCATGAAGGAGAAAATTTGGAATCGAAAAAGAAAGACACAGTACTGAACGGGATAATGTGCAAAAACAGAAATAATAAACAGAAACACGACTCTGTTGATAATATATATATATATATATATATATATATATATATATATATATATATATATATATATATGAATTAGATGAACTTAGATTACAATGGATCGTCTAATGAAGGAAGGAGTATTATATATTACTCAAGAGCAGCACAAACTGCAATATATATATATATATATATATATATATATATATATATATATATATATATATACATATTAAAAATTAACTGATTGAAAAATATGATTCCATCGCTACACAGGAATCACTATGTTTCAAAAACAGAAACTGGCACATTCAAATTCAGTTATATAATTAAATTCAAAGCACTAGTTCTGTTTCCTTTTCAAGCGAATTTGGAACCAAAATTCGCATGAAAATGAAACAGAACTAGTGCCTTTTATTAAATAATTATTAAATAACAATAACACATTTCAAAAGATATATTTCAACTCGCATTATATTTTACCGTCTCGGATGCTACCTGAATTTTACCAAAAACAAAATAATTTCCATGCCTGAAGTTGACTGAATACAGCTTATAAATTTAAAAAACAATTATCACTAATTTCATTGGGTGATTGTTAGGTTAATGCACCTTTAAAATTTTATTAGCCAAGGGATTTCGCAATTTTATGTCATTAATTTACTAGCTTAGTTTTTTGTAAGAATGATTCATTATATATATATATATATATATATATATATATATATATATATATATATAGATAGATAGATAGATAGATAGATAGATAGATGACTAGACTCGTTTTGAAAAACCCTCGAATTTTTGATTTGCTAATTAAATCAATCTCGAGGGAAAATGTTTTAAAAAAAGAAAGAGCTACAAACATGAACTTCTGTCGACAAAAAATCGCACAGATACAGGTCGGAAGCCCAAAGAAAAAACCCCGATACGAGTAAACAACTAACTAACAAACTAACAAAGCGTTCAATACAACCGTAGAGCAGACCTAGATACACCTAGTGAGCCAGACAAACCTACCCAGGTTTCAACTAAACGGATCGTCAGGAAAGTAAGGATTTCCTTCCGTGACGATCCGTTTAGGTGAAACATAGGTAGGTTTGTCTGGCTCATCAGGTGTATCTATCTATCTATCTATCTATCTATCTATCTATCTATATATATATATATATATATATATATATATATATATATATATATATATGATAAATTAGCTTTAATGTATGCTATATATATATATATATATATATATATATATATATATATATATATATATATATATATAAAAATTACATTTAATGTTTGCTATGATATGGGTTATATCAATATCAGGGATGGAGAGTATGTAAATATAAATATGGACATTGAATTCAACCCCCAGAGGCGACATTCTGTTCCTTGTTAAACGCAATCGTCATAGCCAGACGATTGCTTTTAACTTGAGAAAGACTGCTATGTCTCGGTTTGAAATTCAATATGCACTCTTATATATATATATATATATATATATATATATATATATATATATATATATATATGTGTGTGTGTGTGTGTGTGTGTGTGTGTGTGTGTGTGTGTGTGTGTGTTGTTTAGGAAACACATGTACATCCAATAAGATATAGATCAAATGCAAACCTTCACCATATATGGAGAAAAACAAAGAATTCTGATATTTTTCATTTTGTGTTGCTTGTTTAATGTCTGATGTTCCGATTTGAACGAGAAACAAAATGTTCATCCAAAAGTTCAAGAAATTGACGGATTCCAAGCTTAATTAAAAACTGTTCATATTATTTTATTTATGAAAGTTTATACTCATTTTTGTTCCGTGAGATTCAGATGATAATGTATATTTGTAATTGTGTGTTGCGTCTGTGCGCGCATGCGTGCGCGTGTGTGTGTTTTCCAGTCGACAATTTGTTTGTTGGTAACCCGCATCTTGTTTTTGTTAAGTATTTAAGAATGCATGCATTAAGTATTTATCATATAATATTATAGCTGTTTTGTTTCTATTTATTACGAGAGAGATTGAATTGTTGCCTCAACGTAAATACATTTTATGTCCGTATACATTTTGATTTTACTAATATCACCTTAATTACAAATGAATATTGCACCACTACACACATATATGTGTGTTATAAAATGGGATATAGAATACCAACAAAGTTTTGTAGAAATATGTCAAATGGAAAACCGATTATTCACATTATTCGAACTATGTCCACATCTTTGTCGCCATATTTATTACAACGTTTCGACCTTTCAGTATCTGTCTATACTTCTGAGATGAGTCATTATGTAAACTATTTACATTATTCGAAATATTGTCCTCATCTTTGTCTCCATATTTATTACAACGTTTCGGCCTTTCAGTATCTGTCTATATTTCTGAGATGAGGTATTATGTACACTATTTACATTATTAGGACTATTGTCCTCATCTTTCTCGTCATATTTATTACTACGTTTCAGCATTTCAGTACCTGCCTATATTTCTGAGATGAGGTATTATGTACATTATTTACATTATACGGACAATTTCCTCATCTTTGTCGCCATATTTATTACAACGTTTCAGCCGTTGTACTGGTGTAGACTGTTCTAGTTCCACGTGTCATGTCTAATGGATGTCAGTTATTACTTATCTCCTGTTAATTTTCCCTCTTTTGTGTTTGCCACTGGTGAATGCTGTAATGTGCAAATTCTAACCATCATCCAATCGTTTGAGAAGTTCAAATTATGACAGGAGCTTTTCTTGCGACCTGCCATCGGATAAGTGAAGGTCAACCGGAAGACTTAAGGCTTGATCATCCATTATGATATTAACTGGTACAGTTCCTATCTGGTTCTGATTTTAATTTGTTTGTCGATTTTAAAATTAGTTTTTAGATTTACAAATTGTTTGGATTTCTTTTTAAATACCTAGAGAAAATTGGCTATTGATAAAGGTTCTTTTTGTGTGTGCGTATTATTATCTAATGTCGGCTGGGTTCATTTATATGACTGTTTTATTTGCAGACTTTAAGACACTGGTCACAGATGGGAGTAATACGCAGACCACTTTAAAATTTAAATATGCTTTTGTTTTGAAAGTAAATCAAAATGCAAGTTGTTTGTATGATTCTTCGATATGAAATTTGAATTTTTAATTTAAAAATAAACAAACTTTAATTTTTAAAATCTGGGGTGACAACAATGTTGCTTCAACAAACAAAACATTAATGATTGATCAGGTTTGTTGAACTATAAAAATAATTTGGAAACTGGTAACTGGTAACTGACATCCATTAAACATGGTACGTGGAACTAGAACAGTCTACCCCAGCGAGCGAAATAAAGGGTTCAGTTCGACATTCCAAACACCTGAAGAAGGCCGGGGCGTACAACGGCCGAAACGTTGTAATAAATATGGCGAAAAAGATGAGGACAAGAGTCCTAATAATGTAAATAATCTACATAATGCATCATCTCAGAGATATAGACAGATATTGGAAAACCGATTCATTGAAACTAAATTTGCTTATGCGTTTCGCCTTTCTCGTTTTTATCTCAAGAAAGAAATCGATGTGTGTGTGTATTCTTAATCAAGAATCATAAGTACGTTTTACGCTAAGTTGTCATTTCTCATGATATAAGAAATGAATGAAAATTAGTGACATTTAAAAAACCCGTTAGTATTTATTAATATCTCTTCATTATAATTCTTAGTTCATGTGGAAATTTATAGATTATCTGCGCTTTCTGTATTGAATTTAATATTTTGCTTTCGAGCAATTCTTAAAATAAGATGGGTTTTTGGTTTAAATATATTTCTGTCAAAAACGAAAGAATGAATGAAAAAAAAATGAAAGAGAGAAATAACAAAATATTGATTTTTTTTTATGAAAACATAAAAAAATGAAGTTAAATGAAAAGAACTTATTTTGCTGAGAGGTAAAAGAAGGAAAATTACATATATTGCTTCAAAGAAGGGAGTCAGAGAGAATGAAACAAATATGACGAGAAAAGAAAGATACAAAAAGAAACTAAAGGAAATCAAAACATATCCCTGTTAAGAGGAGAAGAAAAGAAAGAAAAAGAAAGGAGTGAATAAGAAGAAAACAAGAGAAAAGTTAACTAAATTACCAAAAATAGATTGCACTTAAATCAAAACGTCCTGGGTATGACGATAAACTATATCCGGCAGCAAAGCCTCTGATCGGGAAATTGGAAGTTTTGAGGAGTGTGGAACCACTTCTTAATTGCTATTGTTCCTTGATCCACCCTGACCCGGAATCCTAACACCTGTTACGATATTAGCTATGGGTAAATAGTTAAACTCATAACTGGTGTAAAACAATATGAAGATAAATAAAATTATAATAAAAATACCAGCAATACATTTTTGTAAAAACGAAAAAATTACCTGCAATAAATGTTTAAAGAAAATAACAAATGTTTCCAAGAAGATTAATTTTAGGCATTAAATGACTCATAAGGAGTTGATATTCCGCTAAAAAAACAAGAAAGAAACAAGCTTAAAGTTAAAGGCAAGAAAGGAAGTATGGAAGAAGAAAACGACAAAAAAGAAATCAAAGCGAAAGAAAGTAGAAAAGACTATAAACGAAATAAAGGAATAAAGAATGAAATAAATGAGGATTGAAGAGAATGAACGCATAAAAAAGGGGCATGAAAAAAAGGACATATAAATGAAGATTAAAAAAGGGAGAAAGAAAGAAGGAAATAAGAAAAAACAGGAATGAAAATCATTAAATAACTTAAAGACATCTTCCAGAATTTCTACTCTCTTCAGCAAAATCTAAGGAAATGAAGATTTTAGGAAAAACAAAGAAAGAACAAGTTTAATAATATGGTAAATGAATGAAACAAAACATTTAAAAAAAATCCCAATTCGAAAATAGATTTTATTTATTTGTTATTCGTTTAACCCAAACGCAAATCGAGTACAAATGCCGAAAAACAATGAAATATTTGCTCAAAAGATATCGAACTTAACCGCCATTAATGTCATCAACCAATGATTTGTTTTCTTACGTGATCGATAGCGGTGGTCACCCACACAGCCTGGTCCATATTTCATTGAGCAAAATCATGGGACTGCAACAGATATAGCATTGAACTGAAAATAAATACTCAAAAAGATATATTTAAAAATAAAAGAGGCAAGTAATGAAATAAATCTTCGAAAGTAAAGAGCTCTTAAAAAGTCCCACACTAATTTTGTTAGGATTTGTCTCTCGTAATTCTGGAAATGTAGTAAATACGGATTTGCGTATCCTTCCCCGTTGCTGTTGGTTTCGCCATGAATTGTGTATAAAACGAATGAAAAATTATTGTTCTGTAAAGAATCTGTGATTGACTCATAGTCAGAGGAGACGCAGTGAATAGTTGAGCTTTTTATTTAATTGCTGTGAGAGTGATAGATGAGGAGACACAAAAATCATAATCGATTAATTAAACTTGGGATGAATTTGGCCGGGCCTGTATCTTAAAAATGTTTGAAAACTATATTCATTTGCAGAGAATTATTTAGTGAAGCTTCACTTTGGCCATCTCTATGGGAAGAACAGTATTGCTTAAGAAGAAGAAAAAAAAAGAACAAGAACACGAACTACAAGACCATGGACAAGAATAAAAAGAACGAGAAAAAAGATAAGCCACAAGACTAAAAAGAAGAAAAACAAGCAAATGGAGAAGTAGAAAATGAAGAGCATGAAGACGAAGAAGATGAAGAAGAAGAACATGAAGACAAAGAAGACGACGTAAAGAACGAGAAAAAGAATAACAAGAAGGGGAAGGTGAAGTAGACGAACAAGAACGCGAAAAGAACATGAAGAAGAAGACGAACAAGAACGAGGAGAACATGAAGGAGAAGACGAACAAGAAGAAGAAAAAAAGAACATATAGGAGAAGACGAACAAAAACGAGGAAAAGAACATGAAAGACAAGACGAACTAGAACGAGAAGAACATGAAGCAAAGGCTAACAAGAAGAAGAACAAGAAAAAGAAAAAAAGAACATGAAGGAGAAGACGAAGAAGAAGACAAAAAAGAACGACAACCTGAAAAACAAGACAGAGGAGAGGAAAAAGAAAAAAAGAACGAGAACATGAAGAAGAGGACGAGAAGAAAACGAAAAAGAACGAGAAAAACGAACATGAAGAAGAAGACTAAGAAGAAGACGAACAAGAACAAGAAATCCATGAAGAAGAAGACGAACAAGAACGAGAACCAGAAGAACATTAAGAAGAAATGGAAGATGGAGAGGAAAAAGAACGAGGACAAGAAGAACATGAAGGAGAAAACGAAGGAGGAAACGAAAGAGAACTAGAAAAACATGAAGAATAAGAGGAAGAAGAAGAAGAAAAAGAACAAGAAAAAGAATAGCATAAAGTGGAAGACGAAGAAGAAGAGAAAGAAGAACGGATATCAGAAGAATATAAAGAAGAAGAAGACGAAAAAGACCGAGAACCAGAAAAACATGAAAAAGAAGATGAAGAAAAGGACGAAGAAGAACGAGAACAAGAAGACCATGAAGGAGAAGACGAAGAAGAACGGGAAGAAGAAGAAGAAGAAGAAGAAGAAGAAGATGACGAACAAGAATAAGAACACAAAGAAGAAGAAGAAGAAGAAGAAGAAGAAGAAGAAGAAGAAGAAGAAGAAATAGATCTTGAATTAGAAGACGAAGATGGAAACAAACAAGAACGAGAGCAAGAAAGGCATGAAGAAAAAGACTAAGAAAACGAACAAGAATGAGAACATGAAGAACATGGGGAAGAAGACGAAGAAGAACACGAAAAAGAAGATGAACACGAGCAAGAAGAAGAGTATTGAGAAGAAGACGAAGAAGAAGCCGAACAAGAACAAGAATCAGAAAATGCAGAAGGAGAAGAAGAAGAACGAGAAGAACAAGAGCAAGAATTCGAAGAAGAAGAAAAAGAACACGAAGCAAAAAAATAAATAAATAAATAAACAGAAGAACACGATGAACAAGAATATTTCCCAGTTCTCTAAATGTGACAAAATTACGAAAAAATGAGTTTAAAATGGAAAAATAGGAAAGATACATCTTTTATCGAAAGGAAGAGACCTTTCGTATTTGGGCCAAATGTTTTCAGGCCCAAACAAAGAGAAAATAAGGAACAAATGAAAAAAAGAAATAAGTCAAATCC
>CAHIKZ030000502.1:1695000-1827500 GCA_903632075.3 Acanthosepion pharaonis | reverse complement strand
CATCAAATATTTATAGTAAAATCATAGGTAAGCTACATTACAGCTGTGAGAAAGTCACTGTAGCCCAGACGCCAGGTCACGATCAGTATTATTGTCGATTCTTCTTTAGAGTTTACGAAGAATTTTAAAGTAGCGAGATCAGAACAGGAGAACAGAACAGGAGAACAGAACCATATTAAGCAAAGTGCATTACAGGCATGAACGTATCTTATATATGGATTGGTTTCTTCTCTCTCTCTCTCTGCATATATATATATATATATATATATATATATATATACAGAGAGAGAGAGAGAGAGAGAGAGAGAGAGAGATTACAGTTACATCGTGATTGACTCCGAGTAACATACTTATCTTTGCTTGAAATTGATCTATACCCCCCATATGAGGTTATTTTAGATTTTATCTTATATATATATATATATATATATATATATATATATATATATATATATATATATATGTCCATATATATACACACACACTATTTACATTGTTCGAATTATTGTCTTCATATTTATTGCCATATTCCCGACTTTCCAAGCGAAAGCTTTTTTCGTCTAATGGGGTAAATTGGTCTAGTTCTACTTTAAAAACAACAACAACCACAGATTTAATCCGAAGGAGTACGGCAAGTGGAAATAAGACAATCTACCACGGTGGACGAAATAAATCGTTTGATTCGAAATTCCAATCACAGGAGGCCGGAACATATAACGGCCGAATCGTCGTGAATATGGCAATAATATTAAGAAAACATTCTGAACAATGTAAATAATGTAAATAATTACCATACCTCACCTTAGAAACATAGAAAGGCACTGAATTATTTTGTATTCATTGTCTTTTAAATCACGGCTTTCTTTTTAATTCCCGATTATCGTTTCTGTTTTGTGAAAGATTATTACAAATCGTACTTCTTTAAACCCTTGGTATACAATAAACTTTTTTTTTGGTTCAAGATTGTTCTTATTTAATGTGTACGTATGTCACCAGCATAGACAATACATTGGCTGCTGGTAGGTGTACGCTTTTTTTTTTCCATTACAGGATCCGTTTGCAATATGCTATGGAATGGTTAAATGATCAATGTCCTTTTCTTCACATCTGCATTTTCTAAGAAGGGATTAGGAATTAATCTTCATCCGAAGTGAAATGGCCGTTTTGTGTAAATTCTCAATCCGAGCACCTAAAAACATGTAACCAATTGGAAGAACACGAAATGTGTGATTATCAGCTATAAAAAACGTCCATTGATGTGGTCAATGAATTTGGGATTAAAAATCAAACAAGTAAATTAGTTTAAATATCTAGGAATGTGTTATAAGAGATGATAGAAAATATGACACTGAAATCCGAAGAATTAGGAATCAAGAAAATTTAATCAGCAAAGAATAGAATGTAAACGGTTGTGTAATATTTATCTATTCTATTGCAGTGAACTGAACGATTATCTTACAGAGAGAAAGAAGTCTTGAGGCAATAGACATATGGTTCAAGAGAATACTGCTAAGAATACCATGGAGAGAGAGAGAGATTAAGAAGTTTTACGGGGAATAGAAACATTCAGGACATAATCAGAAAGTGGTATTTAAAGTTTCTAGTAAATATAATGAGTAAAGCATGGAATATTTGATACGCATTACATACATCGAATGCCTGAATGGCATTGAAAAAAGAGTAGGAAAGCTACGTATGGGCCGGAATATATAACAGTAATTACAGCTTAGATCTAGGAAAAGTTGGAAGTTGTGGAGAATCATTATCGCCTACGAGCTGAAGAAACGAGGCACATACAAAAAGATCGTAAAACAATGGTTAGTAAAAAGTCTCTCACTTAGATTTTTGTGAATGACATTTTTTACGCTACAGGCTCTTTCCCACAAACGCAACATCGCCATATCCATGATAAAAAGTTCTTACAAGATACATGTTTTAGTTCCACCAGCTCAGTCATGATTCGCATTGCTCCATCCATAAGGTTGATTTTTCTCAATTCTCTACATCCTACATTGGTAAGATTTGGTAAAAATGTCACACTCACAAATTCTTTTTCCCAAGAAAAGAATAGAGTACTTGCGATCATTGAGTCAATGCGAACAATCCTTTCCTTATCTGCATATGATGTGCTTCGCCAGGACTACAGTTTTCCTTCTCCTAAACCGGTTGCCATCCAATTCTGTTAATGAGTCGACCATAGTCGTGATTATCGAGTCAATGCGAACGATCCTTTATTAGGGTGCATAGTATGTCCTTCGCCAGGCTTATATACAGTTTTGAATTCTCCTAGACAGGTTACTCGCCAAGGCTAGAGAAATCAGTCTGCCCTACTATTTACCCATAACTGGGGGAGAAGAGATAGATATATACTTTTCGCAGGGTTATTAGCACGTAAGTGAATGTAATGAAATCAACTGGAATCCAAACTCGGATCTCTCATTTCTCAATCAAACCGCAGTACGTTACCGTTTTCCTACGGGGCGAGAGAGGTGTCACGGTGAATGCAATCAGGTGGGATGTCCTCTAACTTCCGCTTCATAGTTGTACCTGATACCGGTTGCTCTTACCGCCTTTAGACACATCATTCTTCTCTCTTTTTTCCGTTCCTCCCGAACCTGGCCCGATTTTGCCATAACTGAGAGATGACGGCCGGGTAAGGCGGGGAAAAACTCGGTGGTTGAAGCCTCATAATTTTCCCAAGAACTGATGCTTTATGGATAAGACTACCACGTTGATGTTTCCCAGAACAATATTATCTTAACCTCTTAAATATAGTATTAATAGTGATCTGTCTGTCATATTATCGTAATTTTCTATTATTTCTTCCTCATATTATCTTCATACTCTCACTTCCTTCAATAAAATATGATATGTGTCTTTTAGGATTTCTTTTTAGTGAAAATAAAAACAAATTCATCTCCCTCATCCAGTTTGTCCTTGTGCCTTACTATTCTAAGCTAGTAAATAATTATTCAGATTCTCTGTGCCATGTCTCTAAAAGCAGCTTAAGAATAGGTCAAACCAGTCTTATAGGCAATATCTTCGATATTCGGGAATATGCAAAAGGGATTACATTTCTAAGTGAATCGATATCTGTTCAAAAGTGTATATGATTTGCCGTATTGTACACATGGATCTATACACAGGGTACTAACATTAAAAAGAAAGAGATGGTAAGAGAATCAATAAAATTGATCGACTCCGATTGAAGCCTTCTTGACCAGCAGATAATCCCCAAACTGTTGTCGGCAATCAGTGAGGACATTCTCACCTCCAGTCGGGCATAAGTTTCTGTAGAAAACATTGAGAGTTCTTCAGCTACGCTTACACAGGACTCACACTAGTTAGCTGATAAAATATTTTCATGCCAAGATTAGAGCGCATTTGTTTTAGTCTTGAATTTAGACAAAATTTAAATAAATGCATAGAAATGGTGTGAATTCCGAGAGAAGCATGATCTTTATCACCTTGAATATATTTCCTGTCAGATTTATTCTTTGAAAATTTATGCTAAGTAGTATGTTGAGAGTGGGAATTATAGAGTCGAAGTATTAAGACAATTTGAAAAATAATATCATTACCAAAATCTCTAATCTCTGCTGGCAGAACTTTAAAAAAAATTAACGATTTTCAGCAAGATGTCAAATAATGCCGTATAAAATAAAGACCAACGTAAACCAGTTGTGAAACTTTATTCATATATTCATTTTTTATTCTCTCTCTATCGTTCTCTCTCTCCTTTATATAATATATCCTGTGTGTAACAGCAAAATTGTCAAAATAGTGTAAAAACATAATTGTGCATCCCAGAAAATGTTTAATATGTAACGTTCTCCGAGACTAATCTTTCTTTATGTCAGGTTTTCAGAGAAGAGGTTTAGCCACTTTTACAAAATTTTTCGTAAGGATCAACGAAGAAAAAAAAATTTGAGTTTTTCAGCTAAATAAAGAACGGGAACAAATTGTTATGTGTCAGAACCACTGTCTTCCCAAATGAAAAATGGTGAGAGGTAAAAGATCATTCAAGTCTTCAGTAACGGTATCAACATTCATACTCTGCATTCCGTCTTTAAATTCCATTGAAGAATCATCAAGAGAACTGTGAATAAGATTAAAAAGAGGGAATAGTGGAGACGAAAACTCGATCAGGTTCTCACAACCGGAATAGCGTTCATCATTTCAATGTAAGCAGATGAACTAAACATGACTACCAGTTTGAATTTTTCTAAACATTTTGGGACTACAGAATAGGCATCTTTTTTCTTGTTCTCCTTTCATGGTTTTTAGGCCGTGTATTGTTCACTAGTATTTGTTGTATCAATACCTACAAGTCCCGAATTTTTTCAACATTTGTCTTTTTTGGAGATTTAACTTCATGAACAATATGAATGTAGAAAGAACTGAATCACAGGATCTTCTTGCAAAACCTGAATTTGCAGGCTTTTGATGGAAAATGGTAGGATGGAGATCTTCGTTGTACCATTACAATTGGTTTAGAAGACCAAATTTCAGTCTTATACTTCGAATAATACTTTTCTTACGTCGGAAGAATCATTTCTGTCAGCTTTGATGTCATCATAAATATTATCATCCAATTCTGGATATATAATGCTTATATTATCATTTTCATTATCATCTTCAGAAAAAGAATTGATACCTATTTAGAATGGATTCCGTTTTGTATTTCATTAAAAATTTCAATGATAGGTGTAATATACTCAATTGGTAATAGGAGGAGAATTCAGCCACCAATTTTTTTTTTCTTGTTCTGAATTTATTTCATTTATGTAGATGAGAGAAAATTCAGAAGAATAAATGTCGCAAAAATAATTCGGATAGAATAAATATAAACTTGAAAAATAGTTTAGAAAAAAAAGAATTATGGGTTTATTCGACTGAGGTTTATTAAATATGCACATTAATCTTCACTGGTAAAAGAACATGGAGTTTCTTGCACAACGTAGTATTTAGGTAGAGTCAGACTATTATATAATTTAAATTTTAATAAAAATATCTGATTAACACAATGATGGCGCAGTACATGCATTATACGGGGATTATGTTTTTTTTTGTTTTTTTTTTATAAAATAAACGGAATTTTTAATTTTATATTTAAAATAGATGTGGATTATTTTTTAATTTTAAATATAATATAAAAATACCGTCTATTTTAAATGCAATATATATATTTTTAAAATAAAAACACCTTATCTTTAACAGGCTATTCTTACTTCGTCCGGCTAGTCATCCACGAGTTTCGGTTTAAGTTATCGGTTTCCCTGAGGTTAAAGGGAAATAGGTTCGAATCCTGCCCGTGATTGAACTTTTATTTTTTTTGTAAAAAAATTCTCAATTTATGTTGGTTGGTAATAATTTCACTGTTTAATAAAATTAAAAGCCTGTGTACACACAAAAAAAAATCTTTATACCATTAATCTCAGATTAAAAAAATCCTTTCAATATATATATATATATATATATATATATATATATATATATATATATATATATACTATTTACATTATTCGGACTAGTGTCCTCACATTTATCGCTATATTTATCACAACGTTTCGGCCGTTGTACGGTCCTGTCTTCTTCAGGTGTTTCGCTCACTGTCGTAGACTGTTCCTGTTCCAGGTGCCATGTTTAATAGATGTCAGTTGTCAGTTATCTTCTGTTAATTTCTTCTCCAAGTTCTCCACTGCATTAAACAGGCATTGAAAGAACACACTTAGGGTCCTGTCATTGGATGTAACCAATGCCTTTATCCACTGTGCCATGTATCCTTGAGAACACATGTCACAGTGGATAAAGGTCTTGGTTAGATCCAGAAACGTTGTAATAAATATGACGACAAATTTGAGGACATTGAGAACACTGGTCCGAATAATGTAATTATTGTACATGATACCTCATCTCAGAAATATAGACACACACACACACACACACACACACACACATATATATATATATATATATATATATATATATATATATATATATAGTCATAGTCACACATTTTTCGTTGAATAATACCGACACGTACGGTCCAACCGTTTTTTTAATTAACTTTTCAAATTTCCGAATGAGTTGTTTTATGTAATCAGAGAATTTACTAAAGTTCGTAATTATTTCATTTTTTCTCCTAGTACTTTCGAATATTTATACGTCTAACTTATGTAAAATAATGTAAGTGTTTTTTATGAATTCTTATTTCCTTTCGTAGATGTTATCTACAACACTAAAAATCAACAAACAACATTAAATTCTTACATTAACCACACATGTACCACACTATCTCGTATGTTGATTTGACATTTTTCAAAATTTTCACCTACATGCTACCATATCATAAGGTCGCATCATATTTACCTGGCGAAGGGATCCGTCACTGTGCGTGTAGTATCATAGCTATGACTAGCTTGGACCGGCTCTGTCCAGCTTGGACAAGCTATGACGAGCTAAGACCATCTTGGACCAGCGACCTGAGAGAAAACACTCGGGTCCTTACGTTAAAAACTGACCTTGTGCCAAAACCTGGCTTAGTGGGGAAAGGTTAAGTAAATATCTATTTTAGGGTTGCATTACAACAATTTGAGGTGTGCTTCGTCCAACAACGATTTCGAGCTAAAAACGTGGTTTGATGAATTATTCGTGTCAAATTCTAATGTAAAGTGTCTTCGAGGCAATGAACGCTTACAAGTTCGTTAGCAGCTGGTCGTAAGCAATGAAGTGGGGTGCATTGTAGAGTAATTCATAAGTATTAAAATACATTGCAAATATGTGTGTTTTTTTTTTCACTGGATCAGAGCGAAAGAATTTATATTAAAAAAAAAAGAATAGGAGTTATATAGTGACTGATTTTTGCCTCAAGCAAGATACAGGCTATATTTTTCTTATTTCTGTAAATTATATTTTTATTGGACACACAGTCAGTTAGTTATGTGCCACACGTGATACACGCGTAGGCGATCATGAATCTTTTGATACATGACTGACGGGGCAGAATTTCTTTTACGGCAGTAGGTTGCCATTTCTTTCTGTGGGAGACCAGTTTCCATACAAGGCTATAGAACCTAGTCTTTCTTGCTATTTACCCATAGCTGGAGGGAGAGGAAGAGGATTCATACCTTTCCCAGGGTTATTAGCACGTAAGTGAATGTAATGGATTCGACTGGAATTTGAACTCGGCTCTCTGATTCCTCAATCCGACCTGCTTCCTATTACTCCACCGTGCAGTAAATAATCCTGTTCCTCAGGCAGTTACCTTTACCCAACTGATTATATTTACTTGAATCAAACGTGTTCTCAATTTAACGCTATGCTTCTAAAGTCTCGAAATAATATTTACTTTTTTTTGTATTTTTAATAGCAACTAGCAGCATGGCCCGGCGTTGCCCGTGCTTGATTCAAAAATCGTACGACTCATACAGCAATCGCTATCACTTGACTTAAAATATTTTTGCCCTTCCTTGCTTTTTAAAGGAGTGTCCTTTGCCGTGCTGATGTTGCTACATGCCTTACTTCTTGCCTATCTCACAGTGCGAATTTTTTCTAAGCTCTATAGTAAACATTAAAAAGAACTAAATAAAATGAACACAAAACGATCAGCTTTAAAAAAAGGACTCGAAACTGGAAGAAACGAATGAAAAAAGAATGTTAACAACAAATACTTTTTTACCCCCAACCCACTTCTGCGGAATCAGAATCAACGTTGAGTTTAAGCAAGCGAATGAGCCAATTGGAGTAAAGTGCCAAGCAGATTTAAATTTTTCCCACTTGTGACGAATGCAGCAATCGATTATTTTTTGCAATTTAGCATGCTAGTTAATATTGGTGTCAGTCAGCTGTTGGCTCGCACGCTGGCCAATGGAATCTTCCTGCCTATTCGTGGCAGCCAGATATTGGCTCTCACTCTGGCCAGTAGAAAATGGCCGCAAACTACATGAAAACTGCCGTAGAAGCATGAAAAAAATCGATTATTTCCCCTATCGATGGGAGTTGGGAAATGCAATGTCGGTCTTGGCCTTTCCGTTAACTTGGAGCATGTGCATGTAAATTTTGGTGCAAATCCGTCGAAGATTGCGGACGTGCATTCGTTACACACACACACACACACACACACACACACACATCCTGCCTTTTATAGATAGAGATACAGAGCTTCTTCTATCGCCCGCTTCACACCATTTGTTAACACTAGTAGAGGTTTTCCTTTCTTTCCTTTTTTAGGTTTGAGTTTCCGGTTCTTTATCCAAGTGTTTTCTTGTTTTATTTCATTCCCAGTGACTTCTTTCGACTTTGTGACATTACTGACTTTCTTGGAGCGATTTTTTTATTTTTTTAAACGAGCATATTTTTTGTCTACCAGCCAGAGCTGACGAGAGTTTTAATAAATAAAATGAGATTTCATGTCGGAGTTGAACCTAAATTCTTCTTGTAGGTAAATCATCGTTAAGCCAGGCGTACACTAGACCGCTCAGCGTCTGTAAACTTTCACACTCAATAGATGTTTATTTACAATCTTTGAGAAATATATATTTCTTGTTCCTACCTCTCGAAGCCCACATCTGCCAATTGTTATTTTCGGTTTCCAAAGGTAAACAATGTCCAAAAAATATACTTGTTATAAAACAAGTAAAAATATTAAAAATAAAAGTTATACAATAGTGATTGTTTCGGCATTTTCAATGAAATTAGTAAAAAAAAAATATTGCTCTTCAAATGTGCAAAGTTTGTCTACGTTATCAAAATATAAAACGTGTGTGTGTGTGTGTATCTGTGTATTTGTTATGGCGGAAGTTCGTGTGTAAATGAATATTATATGTATAAACACACACACACACACACAATATATATATATATATATATATATATATATATATATATATATATATATATATATATATATATATATATATAGCTGGCCACTCGTATTCGTGGATATCCGTCCAATAAGGTGGCTAGCCAATCCCTATCGCAGACGTGCACACAGGCGCAATTGTGTTTGTTCAATACACACCAAGCCCAACTGTGGTTTATATTGCAACTATGCTAACCAGACCTTTGTTAGAGTTTCTGGTAGAGAGCGTGTTATCTAGCGTAATCAACAAACAGGACAAGGCCAGCGCACTCAAACCTCGGTCACAATGACTTGTGATTTCCGTCTACCCAATGTCAATCACAAGGCTTGGGCCAAACCGTGGTATGGTTTTAAGCTACTTTTTAAAAGTGCCACATCCCAGCGTGCGGCACCTTTGGAAAGATGCCGCAAGCATCCTACTTCCTGACAAATCGACCGTGATGAGATTCGAAACCGGGTCTATTGGTCAGAAAGCGAACGTTCTAACCATATATATATATATATATATATATATATATATATATATATATATATATATATATATATATATATATATATATATATATATATATATATGTGTGTGTGTGTGTGTGTATGTGTGTAAACGTGAAAATGTAATTATAATGTCCTAAATATGCGCGTGTTCATAACTAGTGGCCGGCGTATATATGCGAATAGAATGGAGGTATCTTTGTACGTGCGTTTATGCGATGGTTTGCGCAGGTATGTCTGTGTGCAGACGAGTTGTTCCCACCTTTGTTCTTTATTCTGACGTTTCGTTCTTTCTGTAGAATTCGTCTCGTCGCTTGCCAAGTCCGATATTTCGGAACTAAAATTACTTTTGACATCGTTCACCTTGATAATGATTCTTTTCGGAAGAGAAAGGCACTTCTCGCGAGCCACGTGCCACAATGAAAACAGGGGATAAAAATCAAAGAACGAATTTCGAAAAAAAAAATAAAACAAAAAAAAAAAAGAAAAGAAAAAAGAAAAATTACAAAGTGAAAATGATGAACAATTCGATAGACAGTAGGGGGAAATATCCAGAATGAGAAAAAAGAGCGTAGATGATTATTAAGCAGAATCTCACTCAGTTTTACATATACTAGAAGTAGACACAAAAAACGCATATCAAATACACAGATACACGCACACATACGCATATATATATATATATATATATATATATATATATATATATATATATATATATATATATATAGCGCCATCTGCCGATTAGTATGCAGAATAGAATAAGAATTTTCTTACTGACACTCACATTTCTATATACTCCGTCAGATGGATAGACACACATACACTAATATATATATATATATATATATATATATATATATATATATATATATATATATATATATTAGGACGGAAATGGTAATCTTGGAATCAAGAATAAGCCAAGACGGTCGAAGGTTAAGTGCGATCATTAACAAAATATAAATAAATACCTGGGGAACAATTCAGTTATTTATATTCATGTCGGTATTTTTAAAACAGATTTATATATCACAAGAAAGACCCTTGAAAAATTAATGGTTTTCCTATTTTAATTTTCTGATGAATCGCAATTTTTAAGTTAACGCTTGAATCAGCTCATGGCGAGTTCTACGACAATAACATGTCGGTAGTAATTCCTTTATACAGATTAAACGTTACATAACACATCCAACCAATTCAGGGGCATATTGTACCTTGAAACCCTGCTGAGTGCTGAGCTAGATTTCATTATAACAGCAATGACTAGTTTTAACCTGTAAAATTTAAACTGTTTTCTGATTTGAAATCCGATTAATTTTAATGCTTAATGATTGAATAAGGTCATGGCGATTTCAACGACAATAAAATATAAATGTAAATGCTCTTATCATTTCGTTACATATTTGTGCATAATAACTGTAACAAAATATTGCAACCATAAATAGCAATGCTGGTTGTTATTTTAAGAAGTAAAAACTGAAAAAAATTTTTTTTTCATTTCACTGAAATAGAATTTAAACACTTCTTTCTTTCTTTCTTTCTTTCTTATGTACTGGCCAGGTTTGACGGTCGTACAAATTAAGTAACTAATTAACCACCAAAGTGACTGGGGACAATCAGAATTCTAATATAAATTCGGAATATCTCAAAATAACACTGACTATTCTGAGCTTTATTGTAGTAGATATTCGCTATAAAAATGTTTCATTAATATATATTATTTTACGAAAATCTAAGCGCTAAAATAATATTAGTTAATTAGAAAATTATTTAGACGTTCAGCAGAAAATTACATGAAAAATCATGTGACTTATTTTGATTTAATTCGTGAATGTTAAACGTAATTCATTGTTTGTTTAATTTGTTTATTTTTCTTTCCACACTATAGATAAAATTACACAAACCCTGGTAAAAAATCTTTAATTAGTAGCTTAGGTTATGTTAAATTATGTTAAGATGCAAAATATTTTTTATTTTATATCTGAACATTCTTGTTTCTTAAATTTTATCTGACATAACTAAATTGAATCAGCCATGAAGATGAAAATACACAGTAACTCAATGTCATATGTAACATAAATGTCCGATCCTCTAAAATAGCAATACATTGAATAATGGAAACTAAAGTTTGAAGAGAAATGCAAACAAGTAGGAAGTGGGGACAAAGTACATTTAGTTTTACTACGGTGCTAGATTAGTACAATAATTTTTCATTATTTTGTGGTGAAAAATTATCAGATTAACATAAAAAAAAAACTACCACTATTTTAAAAACAATTTAATGATTAAAATAAAAATTACTTATTTAATAAAAAGTCAATATTATTTTTGCATATCACTTCTTTAAGTTTTCATATACAAGAATCCAGTTTCCATTTCACCCTGTAATTTTGTTAATTATAACAAATTCCAAGGCTAAATGCGACAAAAATTTGGAACTTGGCTCCAAGAAGAAGTATTTACACATGGCCAGTTGTATGTTGGATTCTTAAAAATAAGTAATCCTAAGTATTATTCTTCGATGTTAAAACGGAAAAAAACTAAAATGTCTTAAAATATAATGTTTATATTTAAATCCTGTAAACTTAAAATCAAGAAATTATTAAACCACAAAGTAGGGCATTTGTCAAAGTATTTTTCTAAACGTCGCCTCCTTCTATCTTTTTTACCAATACTTTCATGGTAACTGCTCCGATGAGCTGCTTTCGCTGGTTCTCAAACTTCATGAAATTAAGCGTTCAACTAAGCTGGCATCTCCGTCTTACGCTTTCCCTGTCGAAACTGTTAAATGTAGCCGTCTCTTCTACTCTAATAGCTTCATGTCTCGCACTTCTCGCCAGTAGAACTCCTTCCCTTTTTCCTGTTTCGCTGAGAGCTATAATCTCTAACTATTCAAATGTAATGTCAATCGACGTCTCCAGATGCCTTGACCTATCCCCTATCGTTCGCTTCACCATTTCCTCTATCACTCCTATTTGCTCTCGCTCTAACGCTCTGTAACCCTTTGCGTGTGTTGCTTGAGATGAAACGCTTAAAAAAAAGCAAATAAGATTATTCAAATTTCAAAGATTGGTTTAAGAAATTGAACGAAACTTAGAGTTTGCGTATATCGACAAAAATCTTATCTATAAATTCAACAATACTAACTACTGCGAAAATTTCAACACGCGTCAGGTTATTTAAAAAGTTTTCTAGTTAACTAAAAAAATACGGTATAGTTTTGTAAATTGCAATCCTGAAGCAAATACCAGAATCAGGCCAAGATATATACATTGATTTACTGTTTTGCAGACTTCAAACAGCGGATGGACATGCTACAAATGAAAAGAGACATGGCCCCCTACAAACGAAGAGTCAAATGAATCAATGGGAAAAAAATAAAACTCATTCAAGGAGGCAATCCACAGTGGGGTGTGGCGAAAGTCGTTCTTATTTTGAGTCACTTATACCTATGTCTTGAAGCAAACATAAAATAATTGGATGGTCTAAAAAACAATGAAAACATACTCGTTCACAAAAGACATCAAAACACCAGGATAAATGGGTCGATTGTCAGTCAACGAAGGTCACAGAAGAACAGCAATATAAAGAAATCTGATTGAACGAATTGGGATTTACATATAGAAAAGCCAAACGGATAACGGTTGGTTTGCTTTATTTTGTTTTACAGCATATCAACGTCAATCGGTTGTTTCAGGCCGACAAAATTTTTATTGCTGGTAATATTTTATTTTTCAAAAGTGTATTGCGGGTAATATATTTTTACACAGTATTTCCGGTATTAAAACCTATTTTTACACTTTCATAGAGTTTTGACCCCAGTTCGGGGGTTAACTATTTACCCATAGATGGAACACTAACAGGTGCTACCACCGCGTATCAGGGTGCACATGGAAACACCAGCAATTAAGAGGTGGTTCTACGCTCCTGAAAACCTCCTGATCAGAGGCCTTGCTGTTGGACGTAGTTTATCGTCATACCCAGGACGACGGGCGTCCATGCTATGACGATAAACTACGTCCAACAGTAATGCTTCTAATAATGTGTTTTTGAAAAAAAAAATGTTGCCAGCTATACGTTTTGGAAAAAATAATGATGCCAGCTATACGCTTTTGAAAAAAATAATAATACCAGCCATAAGTTTTTGAAAAAAAAACAATATTACCAGCTCTACGTTTTTGAAATAATAGTATTACAAGCTATACGTTTTTTTTAAAACAAAAAATAACATAATAATATTACTAGCTATATGATTTTGAAAAAATAATATTACCAGCTATACATTTTTGAGGAAAAAAATATTAACAGAAATAGATTTTTGACAAAGCAAAAATATTACCAGAAAAAAAAAGTTGTCGGCATTAAATAACCTATTTAGGTTGATATGCCTTAAAACAAACCAAACCAAAAGAAACCAGGATGGTGGATAACAGAAGTAACACACAAAAAGTAAATACTGACGATAGCCTGGTCAGAACATGCAAGCGATGACGAAGTTTTAGAAAAAAAATGGAAACGAAATGGAACAAAAAATGAAACTCGTACTTAACATCAGGAAGAGGCAGTTGAATTTTTTGGTCACATAATGAGGAAAGAGGGCTAGGAAAATTCGATAATCACAGGACATATTGAAGGCAAGAGGGATGGCGGAAAACAGCGCATAACATAATTAGTGAGCTTGAGTAAATGGATGGCGGAACATGTTTAAGAGGAATAAGAAAAAGACACAATTTATTAAGATCTACAAAGGACCGGAAGTTGTGGAGAGCCTTGATTGCTCATTTCTTGAAGGGACGTGGCACGTAAAGAAGAAGAAAGCGAAAGAATCATGGTGTGTGATTAGATGAAAGTGACATTCGGTGAAGAATTAATAATATACATTGGTCATAGTAATGTTTATCTAACGTTCGTCTGGTACCTTTCACATTAAATATATAATGATGATTTTCTGAAAAAAAACATTTTCCAAGTCATTCGTTATATGGCATTTCATGTTATTTAAAAGACGAGAGTAGATGGCAATAATTACTTTAACTAACAAGGTACATGAGTACATTAGAATTCTTGAGAATGTTCTCATTGCATACATAGGAATTTAGTTTGTTGATAACGAAGCCATTTTTTCAAGACGATAATACATCATGTAACAGAGCAAAGCGTATTTAATCTTTACTTTAGGAGAAGCAAGAGAATCGATATCATTGACCCTGAACAATCTGAAGAAATATTCAATTAAAAAATAATGGCGCGAATAAAAAAGAAGCTCTATAAGAAGGTTCCATCAACCAAAGAAAAACAATTTGCCACTATTCGAAAATGTTGAAAAAGTTTTGATAAAGAATATGGTTTTAAAATTCTGAACTTACTGAAAATTTTTACCGGTAACATTGTCAAAGGCTCTCGCAGAGGCCAAAGTAAATAACACTTTTAAATATTTTTTTATATGATTTCCGTAATTAAATTTAGGTAAGAAACACCCATCAATACTGGAAAGAGTGATAGCAACTACCGTACTTGAAAAACCTAAAAAAAATATTGTTTTAAAGAAAAACATTTTATCAATTTCAGCTGAAAGCGTTACTAGCTGCACATTTAATGAATGCCAAATATTTTCTTTCGGGAAACGGCTAATATTACCCTTTCTCCTTATTGGGATATTCTATATTTAATCTGCATTGCGTAGAAAAAACGTTATCCACTTAATCTAAATTTGTTTATAGTATATTACATGATGGAAGAATGGTCAGCCATTAAGTACAAATATGTTGGTAAGAGTTTTATTTGTGCACACGTAGAAACGAACGATTATACTTTTGGTTCTCGGTAAAAAAAAAAAAGTCGCGTTTATCCTTATATCCACAGAAAAAATACCGAGTTTATATTTGAGTCTGTCGTTAAACATAGATGCCTGAGGCCATAGGTAAATGTTCTTCGGCAGATGGTTTTTGATAATGGCTGATACGGTCGAAAGTCTTGGAAACAAAAGAACAGATCAAACAGGAACTCTGGAGAGCGTGTCCTCCACAATTTCGATACTGATCTATCGCAAATTATGCGATGATTTAGAGAAAATTAAAAATCAAAGACACAGATCTTCTCGTTTGGATGAAATAAAGCTTGTTTTATTCTTAAACGCACACACATATACACGATTAAAAACATACATATACATATATATATATATATATATATATATATATATATATATATATATATGTGTGTGTGTGTGTGTGCGTGTGTGTGTGTGTGTGTGTGTGTGTGTGTGTGTGTGTGTGTGTGTGTTTTGAACAATAATATTAAAAAAAATTAAAATTTGCAGACAAACTGTGTTGTATATTACTTTTTGTTTTGCTTTATTATTTCAAGTAGGTTCCTCGGCCAACATCAGGAGAAAAAAGCTCTGCTTGTTAATAGCAGTGACCTAAAGGAGTGATGACTGTTTCATCAGTAGTTTTCATTTGTTTTTTATCATTAATATTGGTCAGTCCTGGTGTTGGTCAAACGACCTCTTTCAGGTTGTTTTTATGATTCAGTCTGGGAGATCGATGAGTCTCAGAATTCTCTGCTGGCCATTTTGACTGTATTATTTGTTGCTGGGAAGTGGATGTGAGTGTTAAGTGCACATTATCTTTTAGTTCTTTGGGAGTGTGTATGATGTGCGTAAGTGTATATATTGTTATGAGTGTGTATATAAGTGAAAGACTTCAAAATCTCCACAAGTATGTCTGTATTGTGTGGGTGAGAAATGTGGGTATGGCTTGATTTATGGGTTTATATATTAATTCTATTTATGTTGTTAAATATGTTAAGTGAACGAAGTTTTTCGAGGCGCAAAATCTATTTGCCTACATGTTCCTTTAGTATTTTTCTTAGTTTGACTTTTCTGTCTATTTCATTTTTTTTTAATTATAATGATTTTTACATCTATTTTGAAATCAATTTTTTTAGAAGGAAATTTTGTTCTATTTCGATTCTGACAATTTTAAATTTTGTAGATGTTGATTGATGATGCATTTAAACATTTGAAAATTGTAGGTGACAAAAAGTGTAAGAAAAAAATTGCTAGAAGAATATCTATGGTTACATCTATTTATTTCAACAGTAAAACGATGACAGATAGTTACCAGTCAATTATCACATCCCAAAGTTATACAATCGAGGCACCAAGGATGAAATCTCAAAGAAAATAAATATAAAAATTTACAGAAAATTTTAAAGGGAAATCACGTCACGGCGTTACTCTAGAAAAAAAGAATGTATAATTTTGTATTAAAAAATATATTATTATATCATATTTAAATAGATGAATAGTTTTCAATAAAATACTTGCTATTCTAGGGAGTAAACAAATTACACAGCATGTCGAAAGGAATATAGTGTAAACCAGAGGTTCTGAAACGGTACGGCGCACCTGAGAGGTTGCGGCGGAAGAGGATAGCAGGTGAGGCGGAATGATTGAAAGGCAATCAACGATTTAAAAATTAATGTCAAAAATAAATCTGATTTCAAAATTTAAAATAGTATTATGGGTTATTTGCAATCGCATGCATAATTCCCAGTATAAATAGTTATACATAATTATTGACCGATTTTATCAAAGTGATATTCTTGTATTATATCAAATATTAAGAATATAATAACTACGGTCCGCAAATTTGAGGATAGAGTTATCAATGATAATCGCCTCAATACAAATCCGCGGTTATCTACCTTTAAGCCTCTCTCAGGACATTCTTTTCCAGAGGGTTGCTTGACCCTTTTCACTGGTGCTTCACTTTGGTGAAATAATAATACCAATACTACTACTACTACTACTACTACTAATAATAATAATAATAATAATAAGAAGAAGAAGAAGAAGAAGAAGAAGAAAATAATCCAGATTTAGTTTTGCTGAAAAAAAAAATATGCTTAATACCCAATTGAAGTTTCCACTCTATTTGACATGAGAATTGCACGAAAAAATTATAGCCCGCAAATTTGAGGAAATAGTTATTAATGATAATGTTCTGACTTTAAATGCGGCAGAACAGGATAGCAGGCGAGGTGTAATGATTGAAAGACAATTAAAGATTTCGAAACAGTTTAAAAAAAAAAAACTTAAATAAATTGAAAATATTATTATGGATTACTTGTAATTTGATACTTGTGTTCCAGTATAAATAGTTAAAAATAATTATTGACCGATTTTATCATTTTGATATTCTTGCATTTTGCCAAGCATTAATAATATAGTTACTAAGTGCACAAAAGGGAGGAGAGAGTTATGAATATTCTGACTTTAAATCCGCGGTTATCTCCCATTGACCATTTATCTGTTTTTCTCTTATTTTAAATGTACTTTTTGTCACGTAGAATTTGGTGAGACGCGAGAAAATTTTCATTCCGAAGAAGAGCAACACACTGCGACTTCTTGGCCTCCCGTTTTAAACTGGTATGATGTGGACCGGATACATCCAATTAATAGCTGCATCTACTGCAAGGAAAGTAGGATCACTGTATTATGGCAGAATTTCTTTTCTTGTGAGAGTCCGTCTTGCACATTTACAAATCTGCCATTCGGTCGTGCGTTGATTACTGCTACCATATCAGGTCCGGCGATCACGCTATTCATATCGAGATACTGACAATATCCAAAGAAGTATCTGTAATGTAATCAATCCTGACCAGACATCTTGAATTTAAAGACTTTCTCAACACGACGTGTCTTACAATTTGTCATTTCTACAAATATTTTCATTGACAAGCTTTTATTTCAATGGTGCCCCGATTACATGAATTTAAAACTTCTACTGGATTGGCTTATAGGTCCCCCGAGTTTACTGCTGAAATAGATAAATCCAACTGTCACATCTACACCTAGAGTTACATTTTCGCACTTCCTGTCTTTAAGTTTGCATATTTATCTGATAATTAAAATCTTAAAAAGTTAAATACAATACAGGGCCATTACATTATACGGACGATTCTCCTCGTATTTGTCGCCATATTTATTAAAAGTTTCGGCCGTTGTACGCTCAGGTGGTTGGAATGTCGAACTGAACCCTTTATTTCGCTCACTGAGGTAGCCTGTTCTACTTCTACGTAACAGGTTTAATGGATGTCAGTTATTAGTTACCTCCTGTTAATTCCCCCTGAAAGTTCTCCACGGCCTTAACCGGGTATTGAACTCACACTCTTTGGGCCCTGTCACTCGATCTAACCAACGCCTTTATCCACTGTGCCATGTGTCCTTGAAACGTTGTAATAAATATGGCGACAAATATAAAGACAATAGTCCGAATAATGTAAATAATGTACATAATACCTCATCTCAGAAATATAGTTTAACATCAGTCACCATCTTCTATCTTATTAATTACCGTTCATTTTATGTTCTTTTCCTCAAAACTCCCTATACTCAGTCTTATTTCTCAATTTCGTTCCCTGTATCCCCCACTGCGTACTAGTGGCATTCCTCCCCTGCTTTGTGGGATGATTAAAATATGTTTCCTTAATAATATGGGTGTTGCACCATGCATACCTGACGAGCCGAAAAGAAATATTCATAGATATATGATTTGTTTTTTTACGGTTTATCAACCATTTAATAATTATTTAGGGCCGAAAAATATTTGGGGTTTTAAGAATAATTCTTTCTTTACATTCAAGCGATCTGGAAGAAGGAAAGAGAAAACGAAGAAGAAAGAAAGAAAAAATAATACGAAAACAAGTCATAGGCGAGCACACACACGCTCGGCTGACAGATAACAGGTGTCGAAAAATATCCAGGTCAAGCATCTAACCGAGATCAGGGGAAAATGGAAGTTGTTATCAATTGGTTGAAGAAACGAAGTTTAGGGACAATGAAAAATATTGATAAGTAACAAGTGGAAAGTGTGTCATTGGGATGGTAGGTAACAGGTGGGAAGTGTATCTAAGGATATGAAGGCAAACCATTAATACAAAAACACAGACAGTCTCCAGAATTAGAAAAAGTCACACGAGACGATGTCGCTGGAAAAATTTTTTTTGAGATAATAAAGATTTTTATTATCAGACCTTCAAGCGGGGGAAAATGAAATATTTTTATTTCGTTCCAAAACGCCAACAGGTCTGAGAAATTCCTTTCTTAGATCATATCCAATTAGCGATAAACTGCTTGACAAATACCACGTGTTAAAAAGCCGAAGGTGTCATCTCAGTCGCTCATGATAAGGGCGATTTAAATTAATATTTTTGTTTTTTAAACAAGGTGTTCTAAAACAAAGCCACGGATTGTCCACGCCCGACTAAAGACGTCATTGGCTAAAGAATCATATGACACACGAAGGAGGAAGAAGATACCAGACCAGGACCTCATTGGCCGAGAGCGGTCACGTGACGCACGAGGAGAATCGGTCAACGCCCTTGTCAGAAGTGTAAGTGTAAGGAGCCGATACGAAGAAGCGGGGAAGCGGGTATAACGCGTTCAGAGGCACAGTAAGGAAGTGGGAGTGAAAGTGAGTTACCGAAAATGGAAAATCCCTAACCAGAACTAAGAAGGGTGGATACGTATTTAGAATTATCGAAAAAACCCTGGTGCCGACAGACCCACCCCAGTTTTGACTGCGTCAATAAAAGCGGGACCCCAACCGACAGAAATCAGTTTTTTGAGCCGCGGACGGCGGGCCAGGTTCGTTCGCCCTTTGCGGGCAAGAGAGGCCAGTTCGTTTGGCCTAAGTGAAGAAGTTCGTCCAACCCAAGCCGAAGAGAAGAAGTTAATTCGCGCACTGACGGCGGAGATGAGTGACCAGTAATTCACAAGCCGAAGAGAAGAAGTTAATTCGCGCAACGACGGCGGAGATGAGTGACCAGTAATTCAGACTCTGAAGAGAAGAAAGAGTTTCAGCCGCGGACGGCGAGAGAGTTTGAGCAGCGGACGGCGAAAGAGTTTTGAGCCGTGGACGACAAGCAGAGATGAGCGCCCAGTGTTGAAACCGCGTCAAGATAGCTGACCAAGATTCACTTCTGGACTCTTCTTCAACCAAGAACAAATAGTTTGAAGAGCGACTCAGAATCAGACCACAGAAATAAGTTTGTTTTTTTTTCGACTTTCGTCCAAAGACACACCGAAACACAAATTTCTTAGAGAGCAGACAACTTGAAGCCTTAAATTTGCCTAGTAAAAGCGTCGTGCCACAATCCACAGAACGGGTCGGGAAGTAGACATATTCCTATGTACCGAGCAAATAGACATAAAAAGTTTGTTACCTTTTTCTTTGATACGTTGGACCTTGTGAGTTTTTATTTTATTTTCTTTTATACATAATTGTGTGTTATCACCCCGTTAGACTCAACTTGCATTACGGCCCCAACCCCTGTTTGATCTCGTCTGTCTAAGATCAATTCACAACGTGGGTAGGCAGACTGGAGATCAGTGCAGTTACCCTGGTAACCAGGCGTTGGAAGCGGGTTGGGAACGACGAGGCTGGTATCAATCTAACAAAAGGGTTAGAACGTCACGTTGGAGCAGCGAGGAGCGAACAGCTGACGCCGCGGCAAAGACGTCACAACTGGTGCTGTCCGTGACAAGGATATCAGAGCCTGGGGAGCACGTGACGTCACAATTGGCGCCGTGACCGGGATCGAACGACACAGTCGACGCTGCGACCGGGGGACGACGTCACATGGGGATTTAAGTCTCAGAAGACATCGAAGATCTGCCTCATAAGTGACTACCATCATTATGAATAATGCTGAATATATAAATGATTAATATGAAGATCGAATTTAATTGTTAAAAATAATATAGATTACAAAACAAAATTTCTTGCTAAATCTATAAACCTTTGCCATTACACTGTACTAATTTGTACTTAATACAAAGTTGTACAATATGCGTTCGTTTTTAAATTGTCGATGTGAAACCTAACTGACATTTTGGCATGTAATTTGGATTGTACAGGTGAACGGAAGGGTAAGATTAGCATGGCTGAACTGGGATCAGCATCTACGAAGTTAGGTTAAAAGTGCCGAAAGCATGACAGAGAGAGAGAGAGAGAGAGCGTGAGAAAGGCGATGTCAGGTAAATAGCGAATATGTGATGCATGTGTGAAGCCGCAGTGACCGAGGATGGTGTAGAAGCAAGGGCAGGCACAGCAAAAGGACGGACAACAATTTTTCCACCGTGGTGTTCCAGCCAGTAAGACTTGGCACACATTTGACTTCTGAGATCTTTGCCCAGCGAACATGTGGACGCAACTCAAAGGATTCACACAGATCAAATTTAGAAGACGAAGACAGCGAATACGCGCGAACACATTCGTATGCTTTCAGTTATTTACATACATATATGCTATAACAGGAACACAGATACACAAAGGCGCACACACACACAAACATACAGACACACACGCAAATATATGTGTGTATATATATATATATATATATATATATATATATATATATATATGGAACATAAAACTTCATGAAAAATCAATACATAACCTTATTATGACTATATATATATATATATATATATATATATATATATATATATATATATGAGTAAATGTAAATAAGGGAAATTATATACACTTGCGTATTATATATACTTATAAGAAGGATATAAAATGATGTACATACACAGACACAAACAAACGTATACATGACATATTCTGCGTACACACATTATTACACACATACTTTATATATTATGAAATATATATATATATATATATAAATGTTTCTTACGATATACATATATATTTATATATATATATATATATATATATATCGTAAAAACATTTCACAATATTCTTGTAAGTATATTTTTCCTTCCAAAATTTATATGATCTTATGTATATAATTTCCGTTTTTGAATTCTCGTCTCTTATATATATTTCTTCATATATATATATATATATATATATATATATATATATATATATATGAATATATTTTTAAGGTGTGCTATATTTATGGGATAAAGTGGTAAATATCAGAGATAGAGCGTGTGTATATATAAAAGTGAAGGTATAAGTCAACACTTAGTGGCGAAAATCTTTTCCATGCTAGACGCAATCATCAGACAAAAAGTGCTGATATTTTTCTCGGCTATTTATATATACGGGTCAGTGGTGCATTGCGGGTAGTCTATTTGTGTGGTTTATTTTACCGGAAGTCGTTTATTTGTTATTTATTTATTTAGGTTGAATTATTTTACTTGTTTCTATTTAGATTTATTTTTCATTTTTTTTTTATTTCTTATCTTATATATTTATTTTTCTTTTTTATTTTAATCGGTGTTTTATTAATGTAGTAAAAATGTGTTTATATCTCTCATTTAATAATTTTGTTTTGGTTTAGGAAGATAATTAAAGCTATTTATTTAATTTTGGAGTTGATTGTTTGTAGTTTATTCTAACTTTTATTTTGGCGGGAGCAGTTTTTAATTTGCTTATTACTTCATCTATTTATTTGGATTGATTAAATTGTATTTGTTTTGTTTTTTTAACAGTTAATGTATCGGGATTGGTTTGTTAGTTTATTTATTTATTTGGATGAATTTAGATTAATTAATTTAATTTTTTTATTTTTTTATTTATTATACTATATATTTGTATTTGCCCTTTTCGTTTTCGATTTTTAAGTAACGTAGTATTTTTTTATCGTTATATAACAGTTGTATCTATTTTTTCCTCCGATTTTTTATTTGATTTTTATAGTCTAACTGATGTTTTGGTCATAATGGTTTCTTTATTTGTTTATTATTTACTTTATTTATTTGGGTTCATTGATTTTGTTTTTTCTTTATTTTGTTCTATCTCGTCATTCTAACGGGTGTGATTTGGTAATTTGTTTGGGTTAATTTATTTGGCTTGATTTATTGTAATTTTGTTTGTTCATTTATATTTATTTTATTTTATTTTATTTTTTTCAGTTTTCGATTTTGAAGTAACATAGTAAAATTTGTTTTCATGTCTGCATTTTGAGATGAGCTCAGATTTTTTATTTAATAATTTATTTTGGTCTGGGAAGGTAATGATAGCTATTTTTTCCTGCAAGCTAAGTTTGCAAGTTTTTGATTCATTGTTGTAGGCTGATTATTTTCCAAGATATTTTTGCTGTTCTGTGCGTCTTGCTTTTAATTTTCCAGATATACTTAGAAAGCATTGTCCTGTTAGCATATTTACTATTTTGAATGATGTTTTGTGTGCATGATTTCTTTGTCTCCAGAGTCCTTCAGTTACACCTATGAATACTTTTTCTTCATTATCTGGTGATTTTATGGTGACTTGGTACATTAATTTGTTTTGTAAACAATTACCGTTTAAGAGACATTCGTTCTTTATTCCGCAGTTTCACGGCGGCTTAATTCGTTCGTGTGGTTTGTTGATAATTTTCCTGTTGTGCTTTTTTTCTTATTGGCGCCATGTTCTCGGGGCTACTTTAGCTGATTTTTCCTGTGTTTTTGTTGAATATTTTGTGTAGGGTGCTTGCTTCCGGGAAGTGTATGTGTAAGAGATTCAAGAATATTTTTCCTAAGTTTGATTTTACGTTTTTGCTGTACGGTGCGTTGAACCATATGATATTTCTATTCCTTTTGCCCTTTTTTGTGTTCTATGGTGAGTATGTAAGTGTTGCTGGGAATCCGCTATCTTTTAGGGTTATTTCATAGCTTTCTCAGCTTTGTTAAATATGGATTCATTAGAGGATTTGTCGGAAAGCCTGCGGTTTATCGATTTTGGTATCTGTTTGATTATAGAAGGCGGATGGTTGGATGATCGCTGAAATCTTACTCTTCCGTCTTTTACATTTGTATATATAATAATAATAATAATAATAATAATAATAATAATGGACTCTCTCCCGTCGCTTTCGACGTATGAGGATCTGAAATATATATATATATATATATATATACATATACATATATATATATATATATATATATATATATATATATATATATATATATATATATATATGTATGTATGTATGTGTGTGTGTGTGTGTGTGTGTGTTTGTGTAAATTCTACACTCCAGGAGAGCAACAAAACTACGCCTTCTAGTGTCGCTTTTTCCATTGACATTAAATCAATTGCTTCGTCCAATTCAAAGAAAGATAATTCACTGTGTCCCGCCAGAAAATTTTGCTCTCAAAATCCATCGTGCACCTTTATAAATCCTCCATTCATTTTTACCTGTGATAATTTTCCCATATCTGTTCTGGTATTCATATTGTTCATCTGATAATTCTAAACAATTTCGAACCATGGAAGTTTAGCTTAATACATCCTTGAGGCTTGTTTGATGTTTATACATTCTTTTTAAAGATACATATATACATATATAATTTTATACCTCATTTTATAGAATTGTAGTTTAAAACGAGTAAAATCGACCTTGCTAACCGAAACGCTCCTCTGTGGCTCAATCGGTGAAAGCACGACAGGCTGACGATTCAGTATAGGATACAGGTTTGATTCCTATCAGAGGACGCATATTTCCTATGAAAATTTCGTGGACATTCAGGCCGGTAACTATTGTTAATGCTGCTTATTATAAACAGAGAATTTACTTAAATATTTGTATTTATAAAAAGAACGTATAATCATAAAAATTGTCTTAATAATATATATATATATATATATATATATATATATATATATATATATTTCGTCTATATTACGGAAAAAATGAAGATTTTAATGACATATTTACCAAAATTATACAGAAATATCTTGAAATTATAAAGAGTAAATTTATTCAATAAAATCTCCATTGACTACAATCACGATCTCCAGACGACTTCAGAATTTCCAGAATCTCTTCAAGACGATCTCCATTTTAAAGTTGGGGAATGCTACTATAATACTTGCCTTCAGTTCATCTTTGGTGTTGAAATGAGTTTTTCTCTATTGCGGCCCACACAAAATAATCAATGGGGTTGCAGTCTGGATCGCTAGATGGCCAGATGTAAGGAGTGATATAGTGGCAGAAATTATCTGACAGCCATTACTGTGTTCTCTTTGTGTGACATGGTGCAGTGTCCTGTTGCCAGACATAGTCTCTTCCAGCAGTCAACATCTTTTTACCAGTGCAGAATAAACTCCTCAAGACACTTGATAGATGTTTCCATGTTGAATCTGATGCCCTGTGGGGAAAGTGAATGGAGGTATAACATCGATAGTAATCACGCCAAACACCTTCGTAATCACCTTTAGACACATCCAACTCTTTCCCAATTCTCTGCATTGTCCTCAGCGTGACACATAAATACTCTGAAATGTTCGTACTGGAGCTTCCGCTGCCAATGCCAAGCAGCCATTTCCAAATTTCTGGCGGAGTGAATTGTGCAATGTTGATCTTTATTTTTCATCTTAGACGGCGCCCAACTCCCCATATTATAATGTGCAGTCGACAAATTAAAAAAGAAACAAACTGCATAATCGAAACGAAAATTATAAAATAGAGACAATTTACTCACTGCGCACTATATATATATAATATATTTAAGTTACGAAGAACTTGGTAAACCGAATGGGTAATTCAAAGGAGGATGAAATCCTGAGAGCTCAATGTGAATACAGAGCTAATATTTAATGAAAAAACAGACCACTTTAAGCTACCATTGCAATAATTTATTTCACCAAAATCCTTTTTAAAGGACTCCGCCGGATCATCAGGTAACACTTCCAACAACGAAATGAAAGGAAAAATGGGATTAGAAATTGATGGGTAGTGCAATTTTTGTAATTTAACAGGGAGGGTGATAGTTGTAGTTAACGAGACATGGTAGAGTATGGGAGGGGTTAATTTCATATTTCTTTTAAGCATGCTTTATATTGGGGTAGGAGGAGTGACCGAACCGTGACCTATTTAGAAGGCTAACTTAACGGAAATGATATATAGGAATGGGAGGTTAGTGGGGGAAAAGAAAAGGAAAAATGGAAAGGAGAGAGGAGACAGACGACAGTAATACAGATATATCTAAATGAGTGTTACGGCAAAGAGAGAGGGGGGAGAGGTAAGTGAATCGAAAGAAGCTGTAATTTTGTTTTAACAAAATTATGTAAAAGATAGATTTCAATGCTTGATAGAAATTTAGATGTCTAAAAAATGTTGAATTTTACCAATTGAAACATTTAATTTTTTAAGTAAATTGTTTAGGGCCTTAATATAAGTTAACTACTATTTTTATTAGCACATGTATCGAGAACATATGAAAGAAATATTTAAAAATTATAATAGTTTACCCGACGAATTGTACTTTCATAATATTGTAAAAAAATTTCGGTAACAATAACATCTATATTAGTTTTACTTTAAATCTCATTTATGAATGTAATTTTTCTTTGTTATTATATGGGTAAACTTAATTAAGGTTTAGGTTTCATTATTTAATAATAATTGAGGGTAATATTAAAGTTTTGTTTTCTTCTTATATGCATCTCACAAACATGTTCATGCAAATCCATATATACATACGTCCATTTACAAGTGCAAATACACACATAGACACACGTGCAACAATATACACAAATGTTCATCCATCTTCATACATAAATTACATATACACACATACATTTCTCAATCATTACCTATATTTTAACGTTTGAAATTTATTTAGATTTTAGTTTGATTTTATAGTTAAAGTTTAACTTTAGGTGACTTCTGAAGTGCTTCATTATTGAAGGAATTTCGTTAATATTATTATTACTATTAATAGTTAAAGAGTGGTATATTTAAATTTAAATTATCAATTTTAAAATGAAACTCCCTTAAGAAGATAAAAATAGACTCTCAAAATTCTAATTATAGAACATTAAAAGAGAAAGTGATACTAAATATTAAAAAGAGCAATTTTAAAATACCAAGTGAATGACCTAAGTACTCCCATTTAAAAATATTCCATACACGTATAGACACACACACACACACACACACACACACACACACACACACACACACACACATATATATATATATATATATATATATATATATATATATATTTATATATTTATCTATTTATCAATTATCTATCTAATTATCTATCCATCTATATATACATACAGGTATACTCATATACATATACACACCCTTATATACATATACAACCATATATATACACACACACACACATATATACATAAATAACTACATACCTACACACGATTATATACAAAAAAGCATATAAAAAGAATTCTACCCATAACTATCCACACATGCATATGTATTTATATTACAATGTTATACATCTCTTCACAAATATATTACAAATATTAATTCTAAGGTATATACATCTACATACATATACAGATTACAAGTAAATTCATATTCAAAATACTACACATATATAATTACATGTATACATATATATATCCGTACATATACACACAAAATACCTACACATACACCTATACACATTCACAAACACACACCTGTACACATACAAGCACACATATGCAAAATACACACATACATATATATATACATATATATACAATGATACCTAGCACAAAAATAACGTTAGTACTTAAATATACCCCATACTTATATATTTATACTCACACACACACACATATATATATATATATATATATATATATATATATACCTGTACATATACACACATACCTTCATACACATGTGCCCACAATTAAAAGTGTACATATATCCACATAAGCACCCTTATCCAAAACGTTCATACATATATATATATATATAAATAGATAAATTCACATATAAATGTCCATCTGTGTACATATCAACAAGTATAATATCCATGTATACATACATTCATTTCAAAAACAAAATTTATATTTTCCCTTTTTAAATAGATGTTTCTAAACATATTTCGTTAAATTGAGGTGGTCTTTACGTCTGCATTTACAAATCAACTCGTTATGTTTGTTCAGCAGTATGTCCGGATCCTTATGCTTTATTATTAAGATTTTTCTTTAATGCACAAATTGCATCGGTCTCTGAAGTTTATCGGAGTCCTAGCTGTCGAGATGATTCTCCATTTTACTTGTGAGGTTAATCTGTTTTCCAACAACTCCCAATAATGCTTAGAAAGTGCAGTTTGATGTTTCTTTGATTTATTTGTGAAGGATTGGCGATGGTTATAAAACCGTTGCTTCCAATTTCCCACCGATATCCCTATGTAGATCTTCTTCTGTTTGACATCTTCTTTGGGGAAAATTGTAGCCTCGTATATCACGTTTTCGGACAAAAATATTCCCTCTATTGGACAAACAGATCCTTCCCTGCAGTTACAGGTAGATTTGGTCTTTTGGCTCGTATTAGGATCTTTTTGTAGTTGATTATGAAATTCATTTAAAATTCTGCTATTGTGGGAGCTAATAATTTTTTTGTTGTTCATGCAGGAATAGCTAATTTTTAAATTCATTTTATTGAACAACTTTTTTAATAGTTTATCTTTTTTAACATGTTTATCTATAAGTTTAAGAAAGTATTTTCCTATATTAATGTTCGAAAGCTTACAATATGGTGGGTTGAACCATATAATTTTCCTTTTTCTATTTTTAGATTTAGAAGATGTGTTGTTAATAGATTCATCTATATAAGTGAGTGTTTGTTTGAATCTGCTTTTTAATAGGGCTTGAATGTATTTTGATTTATTTTGATAAAAGATATTTTCATTAGAGGATAGTTTATTTATTCTAGTATTTACAGTGTTAGGGATCTGTTTTATAATTGCCATAGGGTGGTTTGAGTCGATATTAATGTATATGGGCGATTGGTTCTCCTTTTGGAAGGGTTTATAACTGTTATTTTCGAGATCAAATGTTACGTCTAGAAAATTTACTATTTTCAGGTTAGATGATATTTCTATTTTAAATCCTATATATTTAAATGCCTTAATTATTTTCTTTTGGAGTTGGGATGTTAGAGGTCCATTAGAGTTAGGTATAATAATGAGACCATCATCCCTGTAAAGCGCTACATTTTGCGGGTTAAGAAATCTGCTCAGAATATCTAAAATATATATCCCTATTAGGTCCGCTATTTGAGCAGAATCAAATGCTCCCATTGGGACATCGAAATTGTCTTTGTTTTTTTAAACCAAGTAGTGTCATTAAGTCTCAGTACAGATTGTCTGGAATCCATTATAATTTTTATTTCCTCGTCAGTAATCTCAGTATAGTTTTTAGCAAAATTTAAGATATTTTCCAATAACTCTTTAGAAATGGAGGGGTAAAAATCGATAATTTCTAATTGGTTAAAAGTGTCTTTATTTGTAGACTTTATATTTTGGAACCAGTTAATGGTGTCAGATGAATCTTTCCAAAGTTTTAAGGGATAATTTTCTAATATAGATGTGTTTATTCTTTTTACAATGCTTCTGAAAATTATTCCTAACTCTAATTTGGAGGGATTTATTAGTCTGGAATGTATATTATTTTGAAAGTTAGGTTTATGGTCTTTAAAATGTAGGTAGGCATCTTTCAAGTGAGTAGTGCCCATTCTACCAACAATTATGTTTAAATGCGAATTTGGCGGTATCTCTGTGTATGGAGGAAAGGTGTTTGGAGTTATTATCTTTTTTATAAGATTTAGATACCTTGTTCAGAATCAGATGATTGTATTCCGATGGATTAATCTTGTAAATGTTCTTGGATTTATCAGCTCTGATCCATAGTTTTTTAGATTTTTTGATGTTTGTGATGTCCTTTTTAAGATTGGATTGGAATGAGTTGTATTTTTTTCTAAATGATATTATGTTGATTAGATTAATTAAGTCCTTTTCAAAAGGTTCCAAAAATTTTTTGCAGGGATGTGTGTTTTGGGATTTTAAGTGAAAAGGATTTTGGTGAAATAAATTATTGTAATGGTACCTTAAAGTGGTCTGTTTTTTTTATATATATATATATATACATATATATACATATATATATATATATATATATATATATATATATATATACACACACACACACACACACACACACATATATATATATATATATATATATATATATATGCAGGAATTCAAATAAAGGATTTTATGTACATATGGGTATATATACTTGCAGACATATATATACTTCACAGAATAATATATAATGTTTTTTTCTCATTAAATACAACTTTGTGTATGTGTAGAATATATCATTTATATATATATATATATATATATATATATATATATATATATATATATATATATATATATGTGTGTGTGTGTGTGTGTGCGTGTGTGTGTGTGTGTGTGTCAGTTTGTGTGTACGTGTGTACATAGTGATATGTTTGTATGTCACTCTTGATTATATTTGCAATTTGTGCGCCAATTCAATATTTAAATATTCTTATTTATGCAATGCACAAAACCTTTATTCATAGACGGGAAAATGGAATTTATCATATCTGGTTATAAATTAATCAATGAAATATTTAATGAAATTAATGCTTGTTCATTTTCCTTTTTTGTTGTTTGTGTTTCTGTTTTCTACTGATGAAAATTAAGTGGGTCAACTTCTTCCAGACGCTTAAATATAACCTAATCATCAAGCATTACTGTTGAAATATGGTGATTATTCCAAATAATAAAACTGCATATTAAGCAAAGAAATTAAATTTTCTTCAAACGTCTCGATCGTTCAAGGTTTTTCATTAAAATTCTCATTTAACGTTCTTTTTTTTCTGTCCATTGTATATTGCAAATATTTTACATTGAAAAGAAATGATTAAAAATTCAATCTGGTGTCGACTTCAAACGAACGCTTGTTCTCTTGAAAAGGGCGTTTTTATTTTTTACTTTTTTCACACATTTTTAGAGTTTATTTTTTAATGATTTTAATCATGTCCTGTTGTACAAGTTACGATTACTTTAAGGGTGGAAATGGCATTTTTGATATTCAGATTTAGTTCTTTGTATATGCGAGAGTTGACACGTAGTGTTAGGATCTGTGTTTTCATTTGCATAAATATATGCAGCCGTCATTTTTTTTAATATTCCACTATGTCGATCGGGATCAACGATACGCCGAAGGAATCCTCGTGCGGAAGGGCAGCCCCACCGACGAAAAGGGGACACCGCTTTACTGTACATATATTTGTATCTCGCACAAACCAAAGCTATTTCTACCAATTTCTTGTACGACAGAATAAACTGGAAAACTCTGATAACCCGTAAAAATGCCAGACCAAACCAAACTATTTGAAGATCTAAAAAAAAAAATCTATTTCTTTTTAATAGGAATAAAAACTAGACCGCAGTTTGGGGTGGGGGTAAGAGGATGATAGGACAGAATTGGACGTATTGAAGAAAGGACAATAAAAGAACACCTTCGTAATCACCATTAGACACATCCGACTGTTTCTAAATCCTTTGCACTTTCCTCAGCTTCACACATACATTCTCGCATAGGAGCTTCCGGTGTGAATATCTAGCAGTACAGAATGCTATTTCCAAATTTCTGGCAGAATGAATTGTGTCATGTTAATCTTTTTATCTCAGATGGCGTTCAACTCTCGCTACTATAATGTCCAGTCAACAAATTTAAAAACAAACAAACTGCATACGCAAAATTAAAATTAGAAAATAGCAACAATTTACTCACCGTGCACTATATATATATATATATATATATATAAGTAATCCATCGAGTCTCAAATCTCAACAGAATGCAATGGACGGCCGTTTCGTCCTATATTTGGGACTCATCAGCAATGCGCATCCACTACCGAGGATTGAAACCCTGACACTTAGGTTGTCAAGCAAACATCATAACAACTGTTCTAACGACGAAGAGATTGCAGATCAGACTCGATATAGCGCCGTCCAGTGCTTTCTGCATTCTGTTGAGATTTCAAACTCTATGAATTACTTAAATATAATTATCAAATCCTCCTAATTATTTCTATTATATATATATATATATATATATATATATATATATATATATATATATATATATATATATATATATATATATATATAGACAAAACTTTGAAAAAAAACCCGGAAATAATGCGCGTATGCATGCTTATACGCATACATATACTTAACAGAATTATATATAATGGTTTTCTCTTGAAATAAATATATGTGAGTATGAGCAGAATGTATCATATCATATATATATATATATATATATATATATGATACAAAAAAAATGATCCCATGTGGTGAAACCTAGGGAGGTAGTACCTGGCACCTTAGGATTTATTTATTTTATTTTTGCTCTAATTAGAGTATTGGGGGCACTTCGCTGGGTGTGGTGTTCTTTGTACTACAGATACAACAGGACTTCTTTCGCCACCTTAATTACTTAAGCAAGTAATCAAGTGGTGGGGGGGGGGTAACATAGGTGGGAAATACGTGGAAAATTGGCTCTTTTCATAGGGAAGTGCTCGAGAATCTTCAGTCTATTGAACAATGCTGATTAAGTTTGTCAAGTATTAATGCCTATTGAGGTTTGTTATTTAACTTAATTACACGTGAAATGTTGACCTCATTTTGTTTGTTATCATCACATCTTTTCTATAGTTGTGACCTCCGAGCTTCATCAGGTGCCTATCGATTCGGGAAAGCATCAGGATTAAATGGCTCTCGTCTTAGTGCCTATAAGAAGGAATATCTTTTTCATTTATTAATGTTCATTTACCGCTTACTGCTATTCCATTAAACTCAATTCCACACTACCCGGCCCCGGTACTGAACTCATTTATTATGTTAACAAGTTAAATAAACTAAGCTTTAATCCACTAGGCTGTTGTTCCAAAGGATTGCAAAGTATATGATGAAGGGTCATATATAAAGGGGCCGAAACGTGATAAGGATAAGAAAGCTGAGGACAATAGGCTGCATGTCAATAATATAAATAATTACATGTCCTCATCCTAGAAATTCAAACACAAATAACGTTTATATTCAATTAATGATTGATTAATGATTTAATTAATGTTAAATGCGTTAACAGTTTTCGAAGAAATAGCAAATTCTTTGTTGGCAGCAGCTTAATTGGTGATATTTTTTCCGCATATGGGCATATGAAGCAAATTCTTCATTGAAGATATCGTGACTTGATTGCATTTTTTGGAATGTCTTGAAGAGTCGGTATTTCAACGATAATCTCTTCAAATTCTGTAACATCATATAGTGGAGAAATCATAGAATGATGGGAAGAATTCTGCATACATCTTTTTCTACAGAAAGGAGAAATTGAACCGGTAAAACCCATTGAAGAATCACAGTCACCTCCAATGCAGCAAATATTTATAACTCAACGCTTCTCATCAGAATACAGCCGGAAGTAGAAAAGGCAGTCCGAAAAAAAAAATCAAGATTGCTTTCGTAAAAATAGACAAATCCTGATTGTTTCTCGAACAGTGAAGGTCATCAGGGCAAAGAATCTACAGGCCGCTTTACTTTATTAGATTTCGCTAAAACCTTCGATTCTGTAAATAATGGCAAAAGGGTGAATTTTCTTTCTGGCATATGACATCCTCCTTGAAACAGTAAAAGCCATAATCTAGATCCCCAGACGGAGGCACTAATTTCTTAGACATTAAAGCAGGAGTCCTCCAAGATAACATCCTTGTAATCTTTCTCTCTGTTATCACACTTGACTACGTATTGAGAACTTGCGTCAACAAATATCATAATCTAGGTTTTACTTTAACACCAAGTCGATACCTTGCAAAAGGATTGACAAACACTGACTATGCAGATGGCCTAGCTATCACTAAAAACACCAGTATCAATGTCACAGTTCTCCTACATCATCTAGAAAATGCTGCTAATGATGATGTTCTTCCTGTTAATGTCTCTGAAACCGAATTACTAGCCTTAATTCAACAAGAACCAATACAAACTGTCTCAGGCGAATCAAGAAAGTCTGTTGAAACTTTTACATACATCGGATGCGAGATAAATTATACGGAAAATGATGTGAAATTTCGCATACTTAAAGCGTGTGTCACCTTGAATAAAATTGATATGTGTAAATCGGATCTGCCATACAAGCACAAACGGAGATTCTTTTGAGCCACTTCAAGGGCTATGTTAATGTATCGTGTCACTGATTGGATATTAACTAATACCCTTGAGTCTATACTTGATGGAACCTCTACTCGGATCCTGAGAGCTACACTAACATCTCCTGGAGAAAATATCCAACTAAATCACAGCTCTATGGATCAAACCCTGATACTTCCACAATCTTATACGAATGTAGAATGCGCTTTGCCGGACAATGCTGGCGAGCAAAACAAGAAGGCTTTTGTGATCTATTGTTCTGGAGATCGAGCCAAGAAGCAATGCTTTTAGGTCGCCCAGCAACCGCCTTCGTAGACCAGATATATTGTGACACAGAATTACTCCCTTATAACATTACCACATTCATGTAGGACCGTGATTTTTGGTGTGATAGACTCATAAATGTCCGCTTTAAGTCGATCGAATATATATATTCAATTGGCTCTATCACCTATACATTTTTATTTTACTTAGCCTTGTGTAAGAAATTTAATTTCAAGAAAATAAATTATTTTCTTCCAACACAGGGAATATTGTTTAAAGACAGGTCATTATTTTTTCCAGTTATTTTCTTCTATTGAGTTTCTAAAAAGAAAAAGAAGGACTATTCCGCTTATTTTATAAGTTTTAAAATCCCAACCATTATGACTTCTCTAAATAGCACAGAACAGAAGAGGAATTATTTACATTACTAACCCACAGACGATTGTCTGTATCTTTTTTGTTGTTATCACAAAGTTTCGGCTGTAAAAATTTCCATGGACTTTCATCAGGTGTATAACCTACAGGGACTATTCAACTTTACTCTTTATTTTATCTACCGGGGGTAGATATTTTTTGATCCATGACCATATCTGGGTATATCTCGTTTAAATCTCGCTTCGTATTGTGCAGTTAATACTCGCCTTGTTTGCACTGAATCCGAATTATCATGTCTTCCCCACTCAATGAAATAAGGATCTCTTCATTGCAGGGTTTCAAAGAGATTTTCTTTTCATTTACTTCCTACTTTCATCATTAATATACGCTTCTTCTTTTCTTCATCTTCTACTACTATTACTACTAATACTACTTATCCTCCTCCTCTTCCTTCTTCTTCTACTTCTGCTTCTCCTCATTCTTCGCATTTCTCCCCCCTCCTCCTCTTCCTCATTCTTCATCTTATTCTTCTACCGCTACTACTACTGCTACTACTACTACTACTTATCTTCCTCCTCCTTCTCCTTCATATGCTTCCGCATCTTCTTCTCATCCTCCTCCTCATTCTTCGTCTCCGTCTTCTTTTTCTTCTTCTTTTTCTTCTTCTACTACTTCTAGTACTACTACTTATCGCTCTTCACATTATTATGTTTCAGCATCTTCTTGTCACCCTCCCCATTCTTCTTCTTCTTCTTCTTCTTCTTCTTCTTCTTCTTCTTCTTCTTCTTCTTCTTCTTCTTCTATATACAATCTCCCTTCATCAATATCCATAATTTTATTTCCTTTGTTGCTCTTAATAAATTCTCTCTTTTTGTTATCTCTCCTAAACATTGCTTCGTCATCCCTTTACGTAAGCTCGCTAAGAAAAATATGCGTTGTTTTTTGGTCTATCCCTTTTGCCTTAAATCTGTCTTGTGAGTACCATATTTTACGAGCCTTTCTTCCTCATCATGTACCCTAGACATTTTAACTGTCTCTTCTTGATCTAAAGTGTAAGTGTTCATTTTCTTTCCATTTTCTCAAAATCTTTGCAAACTGGGTTACCTTTTCTTGGGTGACAGTCAGTGCCACAGAAGGAAAAATCTAATTTCAAATCCCAGGTAATATACGAGCAGATTTGGACCCTCGTGTCTTGTCTTTCGGCCAGTTTAGCAGAAGGAGTAAATTTGATTCCAAATCACTGCAATGATTTGAGGAGAGAAGCAAGGAATGTAGTTTGTACGAGATTTTTCCATATAAGTACTGATAGAGCAGTGATCGCCTTGCCACATCCTGCCAGTGAGTGTGTGTGTGTGTGTGTGACAGAGAGAGAGAGAGAGAGAGAGAGAGTGTGTAAGAGAGAGAGAGAGTTTGGAAAGTGAAAAATAATTCGTCACCCACAAGGACTCGGAGATTTTTTATTCATTCTGGAAGACTGGAATATAAGGACTGGGTACTCCCGCCCAAAAATGACAAAAGTACGCCATTTTCGTTCTGATCTGGCCCTTGAAAAGGTATAAGCATAAAGAGTCAGGTATTTATCGGAGCATTTTACCTGTACATTTATCGATGGATATGTTCTACATGTGTTCAAGTGTGATTGAGGTATTCTATTCTCTCAAGGCAGGTGTCTCCTTCAAGGGGTCATTTGTTCATGGTGACTAGCAGTATTTCCGTGTCCAAATAGCGGTGTGGTAATGTATTTAGTTTTCCTAGTATATATTTAGCACTATGGTTCATTTAATTTGGATGCCAGCCAGTCTATTAGAAGAAACTCTGAATTCTCACCTGTAAGTAATAAAGAAAACTAAGCTCTTTATACCTGGTAATCAAATAATCTCGAAGGCCAACTATTAATACAAGATCAGTCTGGTGAGGGATGGGAATACACAAGCTAATTTTTCTCTCGAAAAATTCTCTTCTTTTACAGCTGCAGCGTTCCTTACACACTAAATGGTCTCCAAACCCCTCTTTTTGATTGGCGGAACACAACGAATAATTAATCAGAAATATACGGCGAATTTTAAAATACATTTCTTACATTTACTCCAGCCTCACGTTATATAAACTTTCAAAACAGGATAAATACGTAATAATTACTTTTTAGTACACAGTGGCTTCGTTCTTTGAGGGCATTTACAATAATCAAATAAAGGACGCATAAGTCATGAAAGAATAGATTCATTTGACAATATATTGACAAATATAATCTTGAGACATTTCTTGATATACGACCTCAATGAAACCGCCGTTAGCATCGATGACAGCTTCAGTTCCAGGTTGGAAACGTTGCAATGCCCGCATCAGATATTCTTTATCTATTTTAGACATTAGTTCAAGACTTCAAAGATTTATAATGTTCTCTGTGGCGGGGATTGACTTCTTTCTCGAATATGCTCAATACATATCAGTTCAACGAATTAAGGACTGAAGAGCACTATGAAGTCAATATGTTTTGAATGATGGGGACATACAGATTGTAACTCGTCTATTGTTGGGTCGTCTTGTGCTTATGAGACAGCGTAGAATATTTTAGTAGGTGTACAGTTTTTCTCTGTACATTCTGTCTTTCTAAGTCTTTATAATCCTGTCCAATGCCTCCTTAAAAAAGTAGGATTGGCCCTTAAGTTTAGATGAAAGACGTTATGAGGTGTTGTATCTCTGTCAGGTCAGAGCACTCTCCAACAGCTTATAGTTACCAACATTGAAGCTTAAGTCCCGAGAACAGGTGAGAGAGGATGGCAACTAACTGGTTGTTCATAACTCCAAGAACCATCGCATTTCTAGGAAGCTTTGTGTGCATGAATTCCCGAATGTCAGTAGATTCTATGCATAACGATCTGCCATTCCTTCTGTTGATATTTTGGTCCGGATCAATACGTTCCTTATCAGAGAAAAATTAGAGCTTTCCAGGTTCTTAATGTTACAAGTTTCTCAAAGAAAGTGATTTGCGCGGATCGAACGGTTATCTTTTGTCTTTGCAGTAAAGAATAGCGCTCTCTGAATTGCATATGACTTTTATCGAAGGTCCTCAACCACAGTTCATCCGTCTTGAAAACTTCAGCTCCTTCGAAACTCTATTGGCTTTCTAGCATTCTAATCGATTTTTTCTCCACCCTTCTTAAAACATGCAATTCTGATGGTATTAGGAGCCTTAGGATTTATTTTTATGTTTTTAAACTGCTGTAGAATCTCCATCAGTCACTTGCAGTTCCCGGTGAAATTTTAAACAACTGACCGAACAAATTTCAGGAAGTGAGCAATCTTTAAATCATAAAGCTCTGCATTTAAGGAAATGATTATACCGTGCCTTTTCATTATTAGCTTTATGTTTGGCATCCTTTATTTGAAAAGAAATGATAATCAGAAAAAGTTAGAAAAACGTTAGAGATATTGCAAAGTATCCATACTTGGGTCGTATTGGGCCAAAGTCTTCTTGGTAGGTGTCTTTGCTCAGGCACGCTAACCAAGTCCTCAGAACACTGGCCTAAAACGCCTTAAAACAGAAAGCATTAAAATTTAAAAGTCAAGTCCACCAACAAGTGTGTATGTTATCTATATTTGCCGCATATGTATAGAATTTTTTTATAAGAACTGATATTAAATATTATTAGTGACATAAAACAGTGAATTCAGATCAATGCTTGAAAATGGCATCAACCGAATTAATATTGCAGGTTTAAAGATAATACTTGATCGGAAGTTATCGTCTGGTGACACAAAATCGGTAAGAAAAGTACATTAAAGTATAACAAACCAATTTTAAATAAAGCCGTATAAAAATAAAAAAAGGACTAAAATGGATAATAGATTGAATTAGAAAGGTTAATATAATTATATATCCAATGTTATTGACATTCAAAATTACCTTAAATTAAATGTTAGGAAGGACAATTCTTTCAATAGGACAAAAAAGCAATTACAGATAGTAGACACGCGGGAGACTATTCTCCTGTAAACATTGTACTGAGAGACATATTTTATTAATTACAAACGAGAGTAATGCAGTTTTGTCAATTTATAATGAAAGTTTCATCCATGGGAAGGGCTAATCTAAATCTTATCATTTTGATGATATTCTAAATAATTTAACAATACGTTAATTATATTTATTACCACTCTTTATTTACATGAAGGCATCTCATTAAGATTTCATTACTGATACTTAAAACGTACAGACATGCGCACATGCACATCCACACACACACACACACGTAAACACACACACACACACACATATATATATATATATGTATGTATGTATAAATTTATATAAATGTATATACACGTAAGCTACATAATTATGTATATATATATATATATATATATATATATATATATATATATATATATGATGTATAAATATATATATATATATATATATATATATATATATATACATTTGTATATATATATATGATGAACCTATATATATATATATATATATATATATATATATATATATATATGTAAATATATAAAATTAAATATATTTATATTAGATGTGTATATATACATAAAACTGTATAATTATATATATATATATATATATATATATATATATATAGTGAATATATATATATACTGTATATATATAATTATATGTATATATATATATATATATATATATATATATATATATATATAACCAAATGAAGAAAAAGAACAAACATTTAAAATCCACAGTTCTTTAGCATTTACAATTTTAAAATAAATGCTCAATATAAAGTAGAGCATAATATGTTTAATGATATTATTATTTTGAAATATTTTACATTGCGACATTGCCGTATCTGCGCAATTAAAAGGCAACATTTTTGGAGTATTTTGGCGGGTGATAACAAATCGTCTTTTGCAACAATGTTCCGCAAAATGTTACTAGGGTAAGCAGTATAAACGAACTTTAGCCACCTGAAAATTAGGCCTTGATTCTAAAAAGTAATGCTATGCATCTGGTAGGATTGGAAATATATACTGTAGTATGAGCTGCTGCCAAGTAACCATTCAATTAATTCTGTATAGTACTGCTCGCAACGATACGAATTAAGGTAGCAATTCAACAAAAACGCCCAGCATTGTCGAAAAGGAAAGCTTCTGTTTTTTATCAGAATAATGCCAAACGTCAGGTCTCTTTGGCTAAAAACTTTTACCTCTTGTCTGGGTTTTGTGACCATGTCCACCATATTCATTAAACATTGCTACTTCGGATTTTCATTTATTCTGGTCCTTGCAAAATAATTGCAATGGTAAAAAGTGTTTGGTTGGCGTTAAAAACACCTTAATGATCTTATTTTAAAGAAAAACCACCGGAATTGTCTTAATATGGAATCTTCAATTTGGTAGTTAGGAGCCCAAACTCTTGCGTAGCGTTTTGAGTGGCTGCTCCGATCGACAGCTACATAATGTCGGGTTCTTGTAATGCGATATCACCTAAGAATGGGTGTCCATGTGAGCACATCCGTTTGGCAGCTCGAAAATGGTTGGCATTTCGAAAACAACCAAGGATACAAACTTGAAACAGATCAACAAGTTACCCTAAATCCTTTACACTGTCTCTCCCCACCATTCGTGGTATTCGTAACAAATTCTGCTGTATGGAATCGTTCCTCTTTGAAAAGTTTCAGGATATCCTAGCACTCTTTGAAAGTAACCTTAACTCGCCACTCCATTCTCTAAATTCTCAATTCCTTGCTACCTTCCTCTCATTAGAAAGGGACTCCAAAGTCCACAAGCATGGCCTGGGTGTTTATGTCTGTGAAAAGTTTCGGCTGTCTAGGAAACTATCTCTCTTGAATCCCCAGAATATTCGTATATGTATCTCCGTCTCTCTCACCCTTATTCAGTCAGGTATCTCTTCTTTCTCTAATGATCCCATTCTCCTCACGGCTATTGTGTGCTAGATGATATATCCGATAATACTGAAAATCTTCCTACACGCATCTACTAACATATTCGTGTTCGCAAATCAAACCAGGTGGCTTAAACACTCTGTCACTGACTCCGCTGACATCCAAACCCTTAATTTTCAATCACTCTATCCCTCACACACTCATTCGCATTTCCCCAGTAATCCTGACGGCAACATATCTTTCCTCGTTTTCTGTTTTACCTCTATACCTGGCTATTGCCACACCACGCAGCTCCACCCTCTTGGCAACAGTGTTTACGCGGTTGTACATGTAAAAAAATATCCTTCCGCTCCCTCACCAGCAAAGAACGCCTTAACAGAATATATTTCTCTTTTCAACGAGAGGATTGCGACTCGTTCCAAAATTTGCTTCGTGACGTCCCTTGGAATGTAGTTTTTAATCATCCTGTTTAAAATCCGGCATCGATGCTTTCATTCCAGTAAGAAAATACCTACTTAACCTGTGTTCATCTCCTCGGTTCTCACCTGTTTGTCCCGTCGCTATAACATACAGGAATCCCTTCTCCCGTCTGTATTAGAGGGACATGACTGATGGTAACAAACGTTTCTGTCTCTATTTACATTATTCGGCTTATTGTCCTCATCTTTGTCGCCATGATTATTACAATATTTCGGCCGTTGTACGATCCGTCCTTATTCAGGTGGTTGGAATGTTGAACTGAATCCTTTATTTCGCTCACTGGGGTAGATCAACATGCCATGTTTAATGGATGTCAGTTATCAGTTTTCTCCTCTTAATTCCCCTCTCCAAGTTCTCCACTGCCTTAATCAGGTATTGAACTCGCACACTTTGGGTCCTGTCACTGGATCTATCTAACCGCTTTATCCACTGTGCCATGTGTAATAAATATGGCGACAAAGATGAGGACAATAATGCGAATAGTGTAAATCGTGTACATAATACCTCATCTCAGATATATAGACAGGTCTCTGCCTCTGCTCCTAACGTGTGCAAGCGTGTGCTTAATGAAGCAAAGATAAGTTTTGCTAATACAATGAAACATTGTGTAGCATCTCGCAAGTTTGATTCTAGAGATTAATGGCGGATCTAAAAAAGTGTGCTAAACACCAGAAAATCCTTCTATTCAAACAATTCAAATTCCTTTCATCTAGACCAGATAAGGCTGAATGGTTTGCTCGAAAATTTTCATACACCTCAACTAATGACTCATCCGGTATGCCACAAGAACTGAGGCTTTACTGAGTGTTGCGGGCATAACTCCGCCGTTGGTCACGAATATCATTTCAAAACTAGATTCCCATAAAATAGATGGAGGCAAGTAGATGCCAGCCATCGTAGTAAAGAAATGTTCTCCTGGGCGAGCTCGGGTTCTCTCCAAACTATTGCCTCGTTACTTGCTGCTTTCCACCTAGTTTTTAAGAACTCTGGAGAACATTCTTATTGCTCTAACTACCGACCTGTCAGTCTTCTACAGCTTTTCGGCAAAGTTCGAAGCTTTGAACAAAGCCGAAGTGGTTAAGCATCTTACCTCACACGATCTACTAACAAACAATATGGATTCCGTTTTGCCCAGTCAACGGCCGATGTGCTTGGAACCGTAACTGAATATATATATATATATATATATATATATATATATATATATATATATATATATATATATATGTGTGTGTGTGTGTGTGTGTGTGTGTGTGTGTGTGTATTATGGAATGGAAAGTCTGACAATTATTTTAAGATATTTTTATGTTTATACATTCTTTTTTTATAGATACAAATATTTAAACAAATGCTCTGTTTCATAATAAACAGTATTAATAAGATTTACCGGCCTGAATGTCCGAGAAATTGTCATAGAAAATATGCGACCTCCAACAGGAATCGAACCTGTATCCTATACCTGACCGTCATATAGCCTGACGTGATTTTACCAATTTCACCGCAGAAAATTTGGCAAAATGGAAAATTGTAGTTTAAAAACAGTAAAATCGACCTTGCTAACCGAACGTTCCTATTTTATTATAAAACAGAGCATTTACTTAAAAATTTGTATCTATAAAAAAGAATATACAACTATAAAAATCTCTCTCTCTCCCTCTCTATATATATATATATATATATATATATATATATATATATATTCCAATTCAATGAGAACTTACCCCGTTTCTGATCTTCATCTCTGATTTCCGTGATGTAATCAGTTCTAAAGTTGTCATCTTTGTAGGCAATACTATGATTTACTCGTGTCTTAATCATAAATCCGCAGCGTTGACAAAGTTAACCTGGTTGCAGCTCTTGAAAATGATCTCCAGTCAGTGGTCCACTGAGGCAGTGCCAGAATGTTTTTCTCGTCAGATTTCATCTTTCACATTTACAGATCTACCATTCCACCATGCACTGAATAATTATGCCATATATGGTCTGGTGCCCCGGTTGTTCATCTCGAGGTTCTTGAAAATATCCAAAGAAATGTCTGCAGTATAATCGATCCTGACTTGCCTAGCTCTCATCTATATATGCTGTTGTTGTGGATCCCGCGTGAAAAATAGGTATCCAATAAATGACAAACGCAAGTATTTAAGCTAAGAAATTAAATGTATTTACACAACATACAAAAGGTAATGCTGTTAGTAAAATCCAGGAACACGGTTAGTAGCAAATACATATAGATATATACAGTCTCGAAGTAGGACTTCCTTAGAGTCTACGTGCTTGTAACTGACTTCTACAAGAGGTTACTTCACTCTATCCGACACCCTACGACTCATGTACGACTCCGGTACGACTCCTCTTCTCTGACTGACTGTGGCTATTTTATGGCAGCAGGACGAGTCTATTATATCCGAAAAGGGTGGACACCATAACAGCTGTATATACTGGTCGGTGCATAATTATAAGGCCAGCTGAATTTTTTTTTTAATTTAGCAACTGAGATAATCTTTCAATATTTTGTATATTATTATATAGTAATAATAATGCGAAAATTTCAAAACATTTTAATGAGTAGAAGATGAGTTATTGTAAAATTATTGAAAATATCAAAAAAATATCCGTGCATAATTATAAGGCCATTTAAAAAAGAGCCCTGAAACTTAAAATAATTTCAATGAACAACTGTATGAATTTTATTGATTTTTATTAATAACACATCAGCATTGACGCATGACAAATTTGGCATAAACTATATCTTTGAGTACAAAATTAAATGAATTTTAAAAAAGGTCAAATAATGGCAATCAAAAATGAAAATTTGAATATTAGAGAAATTACCGTTATGTTTAAGCATTCAATATCTGTTATTAACAACTTTTTTTATAAAACACGGAAGAATATGGAGCAAGGAAAAGAGCCTGAAGAAGCAAGAAATTAAGTGACAGGGGTGTCAGAGCGATCAAAATGAAGCAAGCAATGTCCTCACATCGTGTTCCAAGATGCAGGCAACTCTGGAATTGGATGTTGTAGGCTGGACGGTTTGGAGAGAACTTAACAGATCATCTAATTTCAGTTATGGTAAGCTTATGAACGCACCATATGTCAAAGCATCTCACTTAGGCCAAGGCTCATATGGTTTGGGGCAAGCAATTGTGTGGCATTTTCCAGTGAAAAAAAATAATTTGGAAGGTCCAGATGGTTTATCTTATTATTGGTATGACCTTAGAAAAGAAAAATTAGTCTTTTCCAATCGTGTGCAAGGAGGACGGAGAGTTATGATTTGGGCGGCATTCGAATTGAAAAGCAAAAGTCCACTTGTTTTCATTGACACTAGACTTGATGCTTATCAGAATTTGTTGTCGACTGCTCTCTTGAATTATGGGAAAAAATGGTGGTCAATATTGTTTGTTCCAGGAAGACAACGCTCCTGTACATAAAGACAAGTTCACTGTGAGCGTCGTTTCAGGCTAACCGAATCAATATTATGGATTGGCCCTCAAGATTACCCGATCTCAATCGTATCCCGAACCTTTGCGGGGATAACAGTTAGACGAGTATACAAGAATGGACATCAATTTAACACCAAGGAAGAGATCAAAAGTGAAATTTTGAAAGCCTGGGATTCAATTAACTTAAACGATACTCAGAAGTTGATCTATTCTATGAAAAATAGAGTGCTTGAAGTAATATCCAATCACGGAAAAGAAACTTAATATTAATTTCCGTAAATTTTTGATATAAGGATTTTTTAATGACCATATAATTATGCACCAATGGTTTTCAAGTTTTGAGTAATTTTACAATAATTGATTTTGTACTTCTAGTAATTATTTGAAACTTTCAGACTATTTTATGATATATAATAATATACAAAATTTCAAAATATTAGCTCAATTGCTAAATTTTAAAGATAAAATTCAGTTGTCTATAAGATTAAGCTACGGTAAACAATAGTAAATTAATTACCGATACATTTCGAACTGCAACCAACCTAGTTCAATTCTTCGCTTTTATTATAAGTAACTGTATCGTTATTTTATTGCGATACTATATATATATATATATATATATATATATATATATATATATATATATATATATATATAAAAAATACATGCACACACACATACACACACACACACACACACACACATATATATATATATATATATATATATATATATATATATATATATAGTAGGTTGCTAAAAACAAACCATATTAAAATCGCTACATAATTATAATTTTGTTTCAATACTACAGAAGTGTCACCTCGGGAGATGGTAAATTACTGGCGAGTGAAACATTTTAATTTCATAAAGCAGAATATTTCCTCAAAACAGAATTAAAAATAGGCTTGTGGTCTTTAACGTGACTAACCAATCAAATGTGACCTACGATAAATTTAAACTCACCAAATATTTCTTTTATTATATAGGTCATAACACGAAGTTGTCTACATATAAATCCTAAACATTTTCATTATGGACAGATACAAATGGTTACATTATTTCGTAAGATGTATAGAAATCTGGCGTTCAACTTTCCTAAGAAGTAAAAGCGAAAGAGGTAGGAAGATAATTTAAAATAATCCTGTGTAAATATATGTATATTTCTGTGTGCTGTGTTTTATGCATAATTATATGTATATAATGTGTTTCTCTCTCTCTATCTCTCTCTCTCTCTAATATATATATATATATATATATATATATATATATATATATATATATATATATATATATATATAATTATTTATATAAACTGTATATATAAATCAAGTGTATAATAATATAGATATAAATATGTGCTCTGAGTGTGTATATATATATATATATATATATATATATATATATATATATATATAACCTGTGTGAGTATATATCTATATACCTATATGCTGTATGCTGTATATATATATATATATATATATATATATATATATATATATATATATATATATATTCTATAAAAATATGACGGACAAATTAGTTTTTATTAATTTTTCCAATAGTTTTTTCAGCGTTCTTACATTTTTCAGTTTAGTAGTTGTGAGTACAGAAACTGTCTCTGTAGTTCATTGTACCGTCTGCCATTTTCAAGGTTGTTTGCCTTGGTCTTATTAGTTTCGTTTTATATTTTCAATGAATTACATGTATTATTTGTGTGGTTTGAATTCTAGGGGAGTTATCACCGAGCCATCACATGTGAGCTGTGATCCGAGAGGGCGAAGGAAAAAAAAAGAATTTTATTATGAAATTTAGGGTTAACTTTGTTTTTTGAGTAGTAAAGATTGTCCGATCTTGTCATTTAGCGGCACTGTCAGCGCAAGAGGCGATCAACTCACATAAATTTTCGAATAACCTGAATCAACTTTCTTTTTCATCTTTGTCTAAACCATAGTGTTAAAGTGATTCTTATCCCTGTTTGCCAACCAGCTTATAAACCAAATGTCATTGATCCATATTTGTAGTTATTTAGTCGTTACGGCATACAGGGGAATAAACTACTTGTCCCCAATGTTAACAGAAATACTAAGGTTTTAGTAAACCTCATTTCAATTTTCAAATATTTTCTTGAATTTCATTGGTTATTAAATAACAATAAGCTTCGAGAAATTTCCATAACTAAACTGTCAAAATTTGTGCAAAAATAGGCTCAACAGAAATAAAAAAATATTACTCAAATTCATCCCTAATTTAAATGATTCAAGAAATCCTATTGACTAAAGAAATAAAAATACAAAATTCGCCCACGCATTTCTCAGAAAAATTTGCAACAAGCTACCAAACTGCTGCAGCCGATTTTTTTGTTAACAAAACTATAAATAGAAACAGCAAACGAAATTTCGTCGCATTTTGAGACTCACACACGCAAAGATATACACGGGAATTATGTGTCAAAATTGCCGCTAAAGAAACAAACTTTTTTATGAGAGATTTAAAAAATCATACAATATATCTTTTTTACCATATATCTTTGATAGAAAAATCTTTTGTCTAAGTTAAATTAAACCTTTCAATCAAAGACAGACACATTTTTAGACATTGGACATTTCTGAAACAGCAAAACATTTTCTCTAATATATACCTTTGCATACATCATTACAAATAAAGAAATTGTAAATGGTGTATATAAAATTTAATCTGTTGTTTCAAACATGTATTTTTGTCCTGATTGAATATCGTTACCATTTGGCCATTTCTTATAATTTATGTTTGTGGATATTTCATATTTTATTTGCCGCGCGATCTTAAATATTCAGGCATCCTTATTAGATCCAATACAAGGTCATTTGAAAACGAGAAAAAAAAAATAAAAAGAGAAAGCATTTGAATGTTGACAAGGTAGGATCATCTCTGTTCAACGAATGGGAAAATATCCTTTTCCTGCAAAGATTGCACATACTGTACATTAAATCGATGCTAAACAAAAAAAAAAGACTTCAAAAACAGGTTTTGAAAGAAGCCGTATTGTTTTTCATTACAAAGGTGCAATGAAAGAACATCAAATAGCTTCTGAATTGTAAATGTCAGTTTCATTTGTGGAGCGTGCTTTGTAATGAAGGAAAAGAATCACCCGTCATGTTTTTGGAATGGCCTGAGTAATCGCATATGCGTCTATATGCAACGAAGTGACAAATCGACAAACCTGGCGGTTGACAAATGGCGGCTGCGGTCGAACGTGTCTAAACTCTGTCCATGAATGCCATTAAGGTATATTCTTATGCGTTAGTAAGAAAGACCAGCCAGGGGTGGGCTACTTCCGAATCCAATATATGTTTCACCGAGAATGTAGTTAGAGCAAATGAAACAGTGAAACGATTCAGAGGTCGATCAATATGTAAGCACAGATAAATGGAAAACAAAGTCCTGCCATCTCAATCATAATAGTTAATATCAACTTAGATATTACATATATATATATATATATATATATATATATATATATATATATATATATATATATATATTAATCATTTCACCCCAAAATGAGGGGATGTCACTGGAACGCTGTTGCTTACAGAGAGTAAAGTTGGGAGAAAAAGCCTGGGTATAACGGGGCCCAAGGAAACGATAAAAGCTGAAGATTGTAGCTATCAGGGAGGCAAGTAAACAGGAGGGAGATCCACAGACGGGAAGTGCGAGAAAAGAAAATGTTGGTGTAGAAGTAGCGGCTGCATGTAGCTATTTCAAGAGTAAAAGCATGAGACCTATCTGCCAATCAAGTAGTACGATTAAATTCATGTAATCGAAGTACCGCGGTAAAAAAGCTCGTCACAGCAGTTGACATGAAAAAATTTGTAGAAAAGGTAGAGGGAAGACATGTCACGTTGTTGAGAAATTCACTGAGGTCGAGATGCCAAGTAAGGATCAATTAGGTTACTGATACTTTTGGGGATTTTGTCAAGAACATCGAGATGGGTAGAAGGAGCACAAGAACAGATAAAGGAACAGTATTCAATGCCCAGACGAAAGGTAGATTTGTAAATATGCAAAATTGTTGTGGTAGCATCCACCTAATATGCATAGTGGAGTACCGACCATATAAATATGGTTGGTACCGGGAAGAGAGGGAGGAATCAAGAGATTCAACCAGAGACTCTGCCGACTGCGACTCAGTCAACACATTCTCTAGGAACGGTCTTACCAGGAATATACAAAAGACTATATGTAAATATTGTGTACACTTTCTTGTTTCAATACATTTTGTTCTAAGTACATTTTGTGTTGCATTATTATTCTATGCATTAGTCAAGTTTCAACAAAAATGCAATTTGACGAGAAAAAAATCTTCTGGCACGACACAAGTGAGGCAACATTCGCTGCAGTAGAGGTAGGTATTCGATGCAGTCGTTCCACTTGAAGCTAGTTGAAAACGTGGGGCCAAGAATATGTGTTTGCTTCCATCAGTCTCGCATCAGCCATGCTGTTAACCGCCAATAGAGATACTCTATGGTCTATTAGAGCAGATTGGATCCATTTCCTGCTCCATTTAAACACAAAATTGGAAGTCTTTTTCAAGAGCAGCGGCCAGGTTCACCATGTCATCTCCGGTGGATTTACTATTGACACAGGAGTAAATGATATCAGCATGTCTACTTGGGAACTGATGACATCAGGAAGATCATTGATAAAGATCAGAAATAGTGTAGAACCCAGGGTAGGGCCTTGGTGGGGGGCACCTGCTTTCATGTGAAAGTGTATAGAAGCGAACTCATTCAAACCGAACTTTATTTCACGATTCGATAGGACCGATTAGATTAAATCAGACAAGAGTCTAGTAATACTGTGGACCAGGAGCTTACATAGAAGACCAGCGTGCCAAATATTTACCACATTTACATCTTTCTGACTGTTTTCCATATCTTTATTGTCATGTTCACGACGTTACGTGGATATATTTGGAAATTGAACCGAAGTCTAGTCCAGTAGGTATATTGGTCTAATTCGGCGTGCCATGCCATTTTTAGATATCTCATTTCAGTTGTATCCCTTTAGTAATTCTCTTTCTAGGTCAAATCACTTTTTTCTCCAAGTACGAATAATAGTACGCATAAAAGTGTTTGTTGAATGTTCCAAAAAGTGAGTTAGCGGAATGAGTTGTGAGTTCAATACCTGGCCTCTGCAGAGGGAAGAAAATCATGGATAATTTGGTTACTAAAGGGAATTAAATCAAACTGAGATATCTATGGCTCATAGAATTGGATCAATCTACTCCCTTAAGGGTACAAGCAAAATACCAACGTATATTCCCTGAAGAACGCCATGAATTTGGCAACAAAGATGAGGACAATGGTCCTAATCATTTAAACATCGTAAATCATTAGCAAAATATAGATAGATATTAATTAAATATTTAAAAAAAAATGTTCCTAATGAGATCGCAGAGAGTTTTATTCTCTTTGAAGGTAATAACATAAACACTAGTTAACAATGTTTTTCCAAACAACATTGTAGATATCTAAATAAATTGCTTTCTCCCAAAACTATCAATTAACCCTAGAACACTAAACATGGGTATATAGTATCCAGCGCACATTTTCCTATTTGTAATTACAATTTCCAGTAGTTGATTATCTTACCTAAATAATATGTTTTTCAATTCCTATTAATGTTAACTCAAAGTACAAAGTTTGATGTGCCTGCATCTAAAAAATTTCAAATAAAGATTTATAATTAACATTTTTTTGATATTTTCAAAATTGGGTATGATATACCCTTGATTAGTAGTGGTATAATTTTAATGGATTGTTAGTGTTCTATGGTTAATGATAACGTTTAGAAAAGCAACAGAGGTAAGATCCATATGTTTTTTATAACCAGCTTTAGAATAATTACAAAAAGGTTGAATTCACATTAAAGGGTATAAAAAAGGTATCAATCATGTTGAACAAACGTAAAATATCCAATGAATTATGCTCTATAAAAAAATTAAGAAAAATTTGCGCACGATAAAAAAATCTTGAAAAGGGTGTTTTTTTTTTTCATTGACAGCACCATTATTTTAATTAGGTTCAATCCTCATCGATAATTAGAATTGCAATAAAACCTAAATATATGAAAGTGAATTTATATAGCTTCTCTTCTTGAGAAGTGACGACAATAATAATAAACAGTATTTACTTAGATTGTTTATTTACAGTATTTACATTAGTCGGACTATTGTCCTCATCTTTGTCGCCATATTTGTCACAACGTTTCGGCCGTTGTACGCTCCGGCCTTCCTCAGGTGGTTGGAATTTCGAACTGAACCCTTTATTTCGATCGCTGGGGTAGACTGTTCTAATTCCACGTGCCATGTTTGATGGATGTCAGTTATCAGTTATCTCCTGCTAATTTTCCCTCTGAAAGTTCTCCACTGCCTTAACCAGGAATTGAACTCACCTTCTTTGGGTCTGTCACTGGATCTAACCAACGAGCGTACAACGGCCGAAACGTTGTGACAAATATGGCGACAAAGATGAGGACAATAGTCCGACTAATGTAAATACTGTACATAATACCTCATCTCAGAAATATAGACAAACTCTGTTTATTTACACTATTGGTTTATTGCATTGTTTATTGGGATGTAAAAACATTGTCTAACTGACAACTGATTTCAAATTTATTAAATAGTATATGATTAGCATACCTTATAGATGTTTCACATTGGAATAATTTTCAAGTTGTTTATAAAATTATGAATATTTTTTTAGATTTATTTCTTTATAAATTAGTAAATTATAAATATTGAATTGCATAAGTTTTAATAAAATTATATTAGTTTTTAGAATGTTGTAAATATAACATTTTATTTGTAAAAAAAAATCTAAAAAGTAAATAGTGATCAATATTTTTGTTGTAAATTCTCAAGAACAAAAATAAAATGTATACATTCAATTTCCTCATAAACATTGCGTAGGAAAATAATAGCGGTATCGATGGCAAATTTTGACACTGCGGGCTTGAAGCTGTAATTTGCCAAAAATTGTATATTTATATTTTTTTTAATTATTTTTTTTTAATCCGTAATTATGTCTTAAACGATACTTTTAATGGGATTTACGTGTTTCAGTTGCTATGTTTATTTACTCTTATTAATTTAAATTAATAACAATCGACTATGAACGAGAATTATTCCTGAAGCAAAATTGCGACTCCCGACAATAAACAAAGCTGTATCTTATTATCCACCATGGAAAAACCTCCGATTGTCGAAACGTGACGCGGCCAAATCCATATAAGCTAGAGACAGAACCGAACACCTCATAGAATGCTCAATGCTTCGAAGAACTATGTCAGACCAAAGATAGGTCATAGCTGACACATCTGAGCTGAATATGAACAATCTTCACGTTCTCTCAACATGGAGGAGGAACGAGCAGTTGTCCGATTTCACTGGTCGGAAGTTGAGCCTGGGGCTAAAATTTATCGGAAGTTTTAACACAATATGGAGACAGTGCTCGACTGCATAGATATGTGTTTGGGTGGATCGAGAAGTTTAAAACTGGTTAATAAAGCTCTACTTCTGTATGGAGCACTGTCTTCTTAAAAATAAAATAAAAAAATACTAAGGAACTCCGGATTATGCACCCAGCGTGTTCTTTTCTATTTTCTGCATACCGGCTCGATTACACTTATATATATATATATATATATATATATATATATATATATATATATATATATATATATATATCCGAGTGCAAGGTTGGTTTTTCGTTTTCTTCTATTTCGTGTGTCGTTCCATTATTTGCGTGCATATATGTTTGATTATATTTATGTGTTTGTGTATTGGAATGCGAATGTTCATGTCATGTCATTTATATAATCTGACTTTCTTGTATCTAATATTTGTAGATTTTATTGATATTTTTTACATGAGCGTCGAACTTACCGCATATATTGACACTTAACTAAGAAAAATAATAACAATAATTAAATTTTTAGATTGGCTGATATTTTAGTTCTTGCTCTCGCTTCTTGAAGATGATACAGACAAGCAGATTGAAACCTGCTGAGCCCACTAAAACACGCTGATCCTCATTCTAACCGCTCCAAGGTGTGTGTATATATATATATATATATATATATATATATATATATATATATATATATATATATATTTTTCTCTCCGTTTCATTTTCAATAACTTTGTAATATTTTAAACTGTTAAAATCTTCGGTTAAATTCTGAATTTGAATTTTTTTTCAATTTTGTTTTAAATCATTAATTTTATCGTGAATTTAGAACTTAATTTTTTTCATATTGATATCTTGTTTAATCTAACCTTAACTTTAATACACTAATTGTTTGCCTTTAGAATAGGCTGTCGAGTTTGTTTTTTTTTAATTTCACTATACTTGCATCCTGATTGGTTGTCATAGCTTGCGTAACATTGTTTCCCTTATTGGGACAAGGTTGTTTTGGTTTGGAAATTTCAAACAAAATATCCATATTTCGCAATCAACATCATCACTTGACAAGACACGAGAAGTGTTGAAACGAAATGGCTATTTCTGTAGTGATGCTATAACATGCTTATGTTATAATTTTGGAATAAATGTGACTGTGTGTGCGCTCACGCGTGTGTGTAGACTAATAAACAAATAAGTATATGAAAATATAAATATATAGTTATGAAGTAAACCAAAACAATGGTAACATATTGGAAAATTGTAATACTCCTGCCTCTATTTTATATGGTAATTATAAATGTTAACAGTTTTCGCTTGAGGAAACTTTCGGCATTAATTGAAAGAGAAACCAGTGCTAGTTACAGTTGAAAATTATAGAACATTTTCCATAAGATATCTTAGGAAAACAATCTTCTCAAATCCAGTAATCACTCCTTCCAATATTGAAGGTAGTTTCCTTCCTAACCTTTTATTTGAATTACTGTGGAATATCAAATTCTAGATAACGGCATTATTTTTTCTGCGAGTTAAATGTGATAAATCATTTTAGTTGTTGGTGCTGTTGAAAATCACAAAATGATGTCGTTTCTGGTATTTGATACAGTTCGTTATTTTATGACTCTGTAGTCCCAGTTCACAAGACAGAATAATGTGACCTTGTGATTTAGCGGTATTATGAAATACATACATACATATATACATATACATATATACATTAGTACGAAATATGGTTCTGCTTCGCCTTTCACGTAGTAATGTATGCATATTTGCTAGAGTTGATCAATAACTCCATAGCAAAATCCATGTTGCTATCGGTGTTTTGATCTTAAAAATGTGTTCATTGCCCGACCGATGTAATTAATATTCATCACAGAATTACGCTCACTGACAATGAAAATTATGATGGCTGCAAATAATTACTTTCTTTGCAAAATAAATATTTCTTTTCTCGTTAGCCTATGTAGTTATCGATGAACCTAAATTAATACACGCGTCAACATCTAAACATATCTATGTATCTATACACTCGTACATTAAGAATTTAGAGTACGTATTTACACGAAAAAAAATGTGTGTGTATGTGTTTATACGTGTATGTGCCTGTGTGTGTATACGTGTATGTGTCTGTGTGTGAGTGTGTGAGTGTCTTCGTGTGTGCGGGGTAGAAAAACTGGCATTTCTTTTACGACTACTGACCAGCCGAAGATCACAGATTCTGTTTTCTTCTCCGTAACCTAAAATCGATGTCCATTCCAACAAGGCCTTTGAACCCACATTAATGAAATGGCGGAGGCTGGGAGGAGGGAATATGGTCGGGCAGAAACAATTGAGATGGGGCGATGAAAGGTGAGGGTGTTGCTTATGTGTTGTTCAGAGAAAAGACGTGGCAGAATGTTCGGTGAGGGGAGTGGGTGGAAGGTGGGAGGGGGAGCGTGGACGGCCACTCTGCTTATTTTAAGCGCACAACTCGAATCTGCCGCGGTGCATAATTCGACGAAATAACATTTGATGAGGCTACTTATTTTCAAAATTGGCCTGCGACTCGCTTCTGCTCCAAAGCGTAAAAACTCAAGGGTTTTCACTTTCTTTCCCTGTATTATTTCTTCCACACACGTTGTCTTTCTTCACAAACACGCGCACATACATACACACACAGAGACACACAAGCACGTGTATATATATATATATATATATATATATATATATATATATATATATATATATATATATATATATATATATGCATTGAAACATATATTAGTAAATATGTATACGTATATACCTCTGCAAAGAAACCTACATAGACATACATATATATATATATATATATATATATATATATATATATATATATATATATATATATATATATATATATAGGGAGAGAGAGAGAGAGAGAGAGAGAGAGATTCAGAAAGTGAGAAAGACAGACAAATGCGCGAAAAAAAAGCAGAATTTCATATCTATCAACAGCACATGCCAAACATACAGAGATACAGACATATGCGAACACACACACACTCACACACACCACACACAGACATATCATATTCATTTTTTTTCTATTCACAGGACACATTCATTCCTTACGCGCAAACACGTGCACATGACTGCCAGTCCATACATATATATATATATATATATATATATATATATATATATATATATATATATATATATGCATGTATACATATGTATATATATGCATGTATGTCTGCATGTATATCTGCATGTGTATGTGTGTATGTATATATATATATATATATATATATATATATATATATATATATATATATATATATATATATATATATATATATATATATATATATATATATTTACATCCATATACACAAAAATATATACATATATATATATATTATATATATATATATATATATATTTGACTATTCTCAATATTTCTGCATTATTTATTTCAGCCTAAGCATACACTTATGTATGTAAGAATGTATGCATTATGTAACTAATCAGGTATGCATGTATGCATAAGTGTGTGTATCTGTGTTACCATGCATTTTGTGTGCAATTTCTTCAGAGTTTATCTATATTAACGATGCCTAAATTCTCTATATGTAAGCCAATACATAATCCAAATTTAAAGGAATAAATATATATATATATATATATATATATATATATATATATATATATTGTATTTTTGTATATATATATATATATATATATATATATATATATATATATATATAAAACACACAATACTTATATATATATATATATATATATATATATATATATATATATATATATATATATATATATATACACCTATTATTTATTCGATATTTTCGTTCCTAGCTTCCCGCAAACCAAACATAGCAAGGTCTGAAAATAAGACAAAAAGGAAAACAAAGATTACATAAAAGAAAAGATATACGTTTATATTTGTTTCTCTCTCACTAAAAATCAATATAGTTTAGAAGTGTTCTCTTTCTCTCTCCATTTCTCGTTGCTGTTTCCTCTCGTAACAACCTTTTTCAGTATTCACACGCTCTGCACAAATGCTCGCTTTTCCTCCTTTCAGTTCGTCGTTTCAAACAGATTCTACAATCATCGTTTTCGTTCTTCCAAAGTTGGACATGTCTGTGTATTTCTTGAAACATTTGCCCGCCACTCTTCTGTCTCGCTCTCTCTTTTACTCCTTATTCGTTTTGTCTTCTTCTTCTTCCATACCCTCAGTTCTATTTCCAACTCCTACCCCTGTCACTTAGATCAAAGCTCACAAAATTACTTGAAATTAGTTAATTTCAAATAAATTAGGGTTGGTCGAAGATTACTTGGATTGCTTCGATGCAGATACGAGTGGAGAGTAAGCTTTCGTCGTTGTAATCCTGGTGGTAGATATTTGGACAACGGTGATGAGAGACGAGCACCGCCTGGCTTTTGACGTCTTGCCCAAGGCACTTCTTCAATCGAATGTATGACGACTGTGGTGCCTGTGATGGTGCTTCGTGCCGATCATTTTATATGGCGGTGGGTGGCTAGGAAGATGCGTGGCAGGCGCTCTTGTGGTACCTTTGGCAAACCAGCTGGATTTTTCCAAGAAGTTGAACAACGCGCTCAAGCAGGAATGGAGACCAATCTATGATCAAAACAGTAGAAGCAAACGAAAATACATACATACATATGCACGTATATGTATTCCTCAAGACATGCAAATTTAAATGGTCGCTTTCTGCAGAGCACTACTAACAAAAGAAAACCGTTCCAAATCTTTAACAGGTAAATTAATTCAAGTTAATTCTACAAGTTTTCATCTTTTGTGACATATTCAGTTCATAACATTATCTGACAGTTAACTCTTACAAGAATATATATATATATATATATATATATATATATATATATATATAAAAATAGTAATTGTTGGTTATTGGAATTCATTCCGTATATATCAATTATATACATGGGTATATATATATATATATATATATATATATATATACAAGTGTAAGAGCAAATTTGTCCAATTTTTATATTAGCTTTTTACCGTTGTAGCTTAGAAAGGATTAAAGTATCTTGCTGGAATTCTCCGATGTTTTTATAATACTAGTGGACTCTACTTTGAAAAATAAGAATGAATTTAGCTCTGAGTTGAAATGATGACCTCTCTTGCTGTTGTGACCTCCTGATCCAGTTTTTCTTTCTACTGTTCCCTCTTTTTAAAATTATTCACCATTCTCTTGATGGTTCTTGAATGGATTTTGGACGTAGCCAGAAAGTGAATATTGATACCATTACTGAAAACCTAAATGATCCTTTTCCTCTCACTATTGCTTATTTTGAAAGACATAGAGAGCCTAACACAAAACAATTTGAACCTGTTCTCTTACTAGGTGAATAACTCAAAGTGTTTTTTCAATGAAACTTACGAAATATTGTGCCTGGATGGCTAAACATCTTCTCTGAAAATCTGGAAAAAAGAAACCATTAGATTAGTTTTCTTTTTTTAGTTATTAAACACTTTTTGGGGATTTGCTGTCACACATACACATATAGTATTATTTTTATTCTCATTATTATTCTCATTATTATTCTCATTATTATTATTATTAAATTTGTTAGTTTTTAGGGTGCCAAATTATAATCGGTCTAATAACCTTATCTTTGTTGTTATCGCCACTTGTCGGCCGTTTAGTCCTACGGCTTTCTTTACTTTTCGACTAATTCGTATAACATCCGGGAATTTCGGACAAACCACTAGGATGATATCCGGAGAATGGCCAAGATTTGTTTCATGACAGCGGCGTTTACTTTATGGCTATGAGTTTCAAAAGTGATGCTTATATATTTTTTCTATTTGTCTTTTGATTTTTCTATTATCTTTTCACTTTTGACTTACTTAATATATTGTCCTGGAAAAAGTCATTATATTATGGTGATTTGTTGTGTGTTTAGTGGGGGCATTACTTTTCTATTTCCATCACATTAAATTTTGGCTGGTTTCTTCTTTTCTCTGTTGTCTTATTTTGTCAGCAGGTAAAAGTAATCGTGATTCACATTAGATTTTCAAATGGACGTGTTTCTTCCTCTCACTGCATTTCTCGGTATCACGATATGGTTTAGTTAATTTCTAATCGCTTTTTTAGCCAGATTATTTTCTTCTTTTTTGTCTTTTTTTTTTTTACACTTTTCATTGGTTATCATTTTCTAAATTCCTGATTAATTTATTTCCCTTATTTTTCATTTCCTTTTCTTTCTTTTTTATCAGTTATCTTTCTTTTTCTATTTTTATTTATAGCTGTCTTTTTTTACTCAGTTGCTCTGTTTCTTTCGTTCTTTCTTCTTTTTTCTCAATTCCCATTGATTTTAGTTTCATTCATTCTCATTTTACAAATTTGCTTTCTTCCTGTTATTCTTTTTGCAAAGAATTTCTGTTTTCTCTCTGTTTTTAGATTATATGCATTCATTTTATTTCAAACATTCATTCTAGTTGGACTATATAATAAAATATAATTCCAATTTGGTGTCTGATGATGAAAAGGGAAACCTTTTGATACTAGTCGGAAAAAAGTGAGAAATTTTCAAAGAACACACCTCTGAATACAGTGAATTTTTAAAAACAAAAAGCAAGATAACATCGAAAAAGAATGAAAGGAAAGTGAAAGTTTTTTGAAAGCATTTCAACCTTATTTAAAGAAAAAAAACCCAACTGTTTGACCTTAAATAATCTCTTGCTGATCGATGGGTCGTTAAGTTTTAAACAAACAAACAAACAAAAACATGCAAAGGTTAATGATTTAATTGGCGAGAAATCTATCATCGCAAACAATTCAAATAATATACAAAAACCTCCGAATCCGTTATGAATGAAATGATCCTTGTTTATATAAATTTCTGCCGTATTAGGTCTTATTTTTATTCATAACGGATTCGGAGGTTTTTGTATATTATTTGAATTGTTTGCGATGATGGATTTCTCGCCAATTAAATCTTTAACCTTTGCATTAGTTTTTGTGTGAATAATTCATGAATTTGTAAATTGATTGCACGTTTATCGTAATTTAAATAACTGATCCAAGTGCGACTTTTGGATAATAAGTGCGACATTACTGTAATTATTGAACAATATAGTTCATGCCAATTTGACAGAAAATTTACCAGTAAAAAATTCGTTCATCACCATATATGACCGAACAACTTTTAAAAATTTAAAATCAAACTCAGCGTTGCTACTGCGCGCTCCAAAAACAATAACTCATTTCCAATAGTATTTTCGGATACAACAATACATATATTTTCGTTGTCCTCTTATTACTAAGAGAAAAAACAAGAACAACATCTATTCTATACCTGAAGATGTCTGTATGAACAGACGAAAGCTTGTAGTAAAAATAAGAACTAATACGGCAGAAATTTATATAAACAAGGATCATTTCATTCATAACGGATTCGGAGGTTTTTGTATATTATTTGAATTGTTTTGCGATGATGGATTTCTCGCCAATTAAATCATTAACCTTTTCATTAGTTTTTGTGTGAATAATTCATGAATATATATATATATATATATATATATATATATATGTGTGTGTGTGTGTGTGTGTGTGTATGTGTGTGTGTGTTTATATATATATATATATATATATATATATATATATATATATAATTTTTTTCCTTCTTAAATTCGTTATTTATTTTCCTTTTCCTGTGTTCTTTCATTTCGTCCTTCTATAATATTTCTCCTTTCTCATTTCCTGTTCGCCTGTTTCTTCTACTTATCCCCTCCTATTCTTGATCCAAAAATCATTTATTTTTCTTTATTTTACATATAGGCCTTCTCCAAATTTACATTTTTTTTCATCAAAAATTAATTTTCTATCTTCTCATGTTCCTTTCTTCTCTTTTCTTACTTACATATACCTCATATTTTTATTATCTTTATTTTAATCACCTATCTTTTCTTCACTATTTACATCATTTAGACCCTTGTGCCATATTTATCACAACGTTTCGGCCGTTGTACGCTCTCGCCTTCTTCAGCTGGAACCCTTTATTTCACTCGTGGGTGTAGATTGTTCTAGTTCTACTTGACTAATGGATGTCAGTTATCAGTTATCAGTTATCTCCTGTTAATTCACCTCTCCAAGTTCTCCACTACATTAACCAGGTATTGAACTCACAACTCTTTGTGTCCTGTCACTTGATCTAACCAACGCCTTTATCCACTCTGCCATGTGTCCTTATCTTTCCTTATTTTCATGTTCGACTTACCTTCGATACTTTTTATAAGTTCTCACCTTCTTCTTATCATCTTGGCTTACCTGTGTCCGCTCATTCCTGTCAGTCATATTCCATTTGTATTTTCGTTCTTTACATCTTTGTTTTAATACATTATTTGCATTTATGTCTACATTCGTCTTTTAAGGGGATCCCTAACACGTCCTGGTTACAAATACATAACACGACACGCACAATTAGCTCTTTTCACTGGATCTAACCACCTCCTTTATGCACTGTGCTATATGTCCTTAATGAAAATAGTGTACATACTACCTCATCTCATAAATATAGACAGATACTAAATTTGTTAAGTTGGCGCGACTACACATTTACACGAACGAAGGATGTTGGGAATCTAAATTTAATTTTTTTAATCTTGATGATTTTATTCGGATTCATTTTCTTTTTCTCCATCACTTTTGTTAGTAGATATCCCTCGCTGTGGTAACAAATTCTGCCAGGAATGGTGCAATGTACTCTTTACCTTATCAATATTTATCTACATTTACATTTAAATATCTACATTTACTGTAGATATGTTGTCAACATTTCACCAGCACTTGAAGAAAGTCTAGTATTACTTTATAATTTCTTCCTTGTTTATCAAATTCTGATTTCATATGAATCCGCCTCTTCTCAGCTACAGGTATTTTTTTAACTATTAACCATTAACCGTTAACCGCAGTCATCTGCGTATCTTATGTACACTATTTATATTATTCGGATTATTGTCTTCATATGTGTTGCCATATATATTACAACGTGTCGATCCTTCAGTATCTGTCTATATTTCTGAGATGAAGTATTAAGTACACTATTTGCATTATTCGGATTATTGTCCTCATCATTGTCGCCATATTTATTACAAAGTTTCAGCCTTTCAGTATCTGTCTATATTACTGAGATGAGGTATTAAGTACATTATTTACATTATTCGGACTATTGTCCTCATCTTTGTCGCCATATTTATTACAAAGTTTCAGCCCTTCAGTATCAGTCTATATTTCTGAAATGAGGTATTAAGTACACTATTTACATTATTCGGACTAGTGTCCTCATATTTATTGCCATATTTTTTACAAAGTTTCGGCCCTTCAGTATCTGTCTATATTTCTGAGATGAAGTATTATGTACACTATTTACATTATTCGGATTATTGTCCTTATCTTTGTCGCCATATTTATTACAATGTTTCGGCCTTTCAGTATCTGTCTATATTTCTGAGATGAGGTATTAAGTACACTATTTAGATTATTCGAACTATTGTTCTCATCTTTGTCGCCATACTTAGCACAACGTTTCGGCCGTTGTACGCTCCGGCCTTCTCCAGGTAGTTAGAATGTCGAACTGAGCTTTTTACTTCGCTCGCTGGGGTTGACCGTCCTAGTTCCATGTCCCATGTCTGATGGATGTCAGTTATCAGTTATCTCCAGTTAATACCTATCTCCAAGTTTTCCACTTCATTGACCTGGTATTGGACTCACAATTCTTTGTGTCCTGTCACTTGATCAACCCAACTCCTTTATACACTGTACCATGTGAACATCTTTTCTTATTTTTAATTTTCGACTTACCTTCAATATTTTTTTATAAGTCCCCTCCTCGTTCTTATCATAATCTTGGCTTACCTGTGTCCGCTCATTCCTGTCAGTCATATTCCATTTCTATTTTCGTTCTTTACATCTTTGTTTTAATGCATTATTTGTATTTATATCTACATTAGTCTTTCAAAGGGATTCCTAACACGTCCTGGTTACAAATACATAACACGACACACACAATTAGCTTCGTTCGCCAGCCGACCAGCAAGCACAAACTAAATATTTATTTCCTCTTGTGAACTATACTCTTTTGTTAAATTTATTTTTCACTATAAAGTAGTATAGCAAAATAAAAACAGAGCCATGTTAATGAAACAATTAAAAAAAAAACTACGTTATAATGAGACATTTTTTGCATACCTTTATGTAAGATTTAATTTATTCACAACTAACCAATTCGGAGCTGCGTAATTGTGTTAAACATAATTTTATTCCTTCTCCAATAATACAGCTATCCGTGTGCGAGTAACTGAGGCTCAAACTGAAAGGTGAAAAGAAAACAATCGGAACAACTAATTGCTACCAGAGAAAAACCTAAAACAGTAATTGCTAACGACGCTGAAAATAATTACATTAAAATATTTGTCTTCATAAAAATTATTGAATGATATTTGAAGTTATAAACAAGATTAGAAATGGAAAAAAAAGAGTCGTTTTCCCCAAATGGTTTGCAAGCCCACGTTTTTTAATTAGTTTTGGCAAATCATATTCTTCATGAATAATTCGAATGGCATTTCACTGACAATGCCGTCCAGGATGAATGTCTGGACAGAATTTAACTTTGTCTAATACGAGATATTTTTCAGTAGTCTGCTATGCGAATTAGATGCGAGAAAATGTATAGGAATAGAGAAAAATGCCTTCCAGAAAATAAAGTATTAAGATACAGGAATATTTCACTAGACGCAAAGAAAAACGTGCTGAACTGTTATGTCATATTTATTTTCTCATACGGCACCGAATGCTAAACAACTCTCTGTGTGATCAGGTTGAGATCATAGACAAAGAACGTCATTTGAAAAATTCATAAACTTAGGGAATCATCACATATGCTAGGCCACAAAAATCTCCTGAGCCGACCAAGCATAGAAATGAATACAATATGGGAACTAGTAATAAGGAGTGCCAGAGAAAAGCAATAATAACCCCAAAAATTTCACCATGACCTCTGGTAAAAACAGGCAATGACAACAGAAAAAATTCAATATGAGCACCGGTAAAAAAAATGAGGCTGAAGACATTAGGTTTACAATACCTAGAAATTCATACACAGGTATCTTCACGGACACATGAAGGCGTGGATAAAGGCGTTATTTAGGTCCAATGACAGGACCCAAACAGTGTGAGTTCAATACCTGGTAAAGGCAGTTGGGAACTTGGGGTGGAGAATTAACTGACAACTGACATCCATTAGACATGGAACGTGGAAATAGAACAGTTTACCCCAGTGCGCGACAGTTCGACATTCCAACCGACTGAAGAAGACCGGACTTACACAGCTTACAACGGCCGAAACTCTCATTCAGTCCTTTAGTAATGGTACGAATATCCATATTCTGTCATCCATCTTCAAATTTCATTCAAGAACCATTAGGAGAACGTTGGATAAGTTTTTTAAAAAAAAGAGGGAAAAGGGGGAGATCTGGATCAGACAGTTACGTCAGGAAGGGAGATCATCATTTCAATTTAGAGGTAAAATGATCAATTAGAAATGATCCATCTCAATCTATAAGACGTTTGGCCCGCGAGAGAATAGATCCCGTTATGACAGTCCAAAAAGCAGAAAAAAAAAGGAACTGAAAATGAAATCGCACGTGAAACCTTGTGAAACATTGTTACGCCAGGACAGAAATTTAGAAGTTTAGAGAGAGCAAAAATCATCTTGAATAATGTGGAAAATGATCCTGAAATTATATATATATATATATGTATGTGTGTGTGTGTGTTTGTGTGTGTATTTGAAGTTTATTTCAGTCTTTCACGAGCTTTCGATCATTAGCTATGATTAATTAATGCTGAACATTAAATTTTCGTTTATGATCGATTTCATCACGATTTTTGTTGTTAAGCTTGGAGAGTAATTACACATTTGTATTACTCAAAGTAGAGTTCAATATTCTTATAAGAACCTCGGAGGATTCCAGTAAGGTATCTTTAATCATTTATTAGATACAACGGTTCAGATTTTAATCTCACCATTGGAAAATGTTGCTGTTACACGATTTGGACAATTTTGCTTTTACACCCCGTAGATTAATAATGTAAGCCACCGGCATATCTTTATGATGTCAACGACAAGACGATGAAAGAGATTTCTTTTTTTTAGAACCTAATGTGGCATTACGATTATTCTGCCTTGTTTTCTCTTCACGTTTTCTTAATGTTGCCTCATTGTAAATGTATAAATCCTCTCTTTTCCATTTTTGTGTAAGTACTTTTCTTTCCGAATGCAGGTGGTGTTTTCTTAGTAAAAGATTTCGATTATTCAAATGCATTTCTCAATATAATCAATCAAGTTTTCCGAGATGAATATTTATTTTACAATGATGTCGACACTGCACTAGTTCAGCGAACCACACGAGTTAGCGCGTGACGAAGTAAGGGGCATTTTATGCGGATGGATGAGAAAGATAACATTTAACACTAGATTTGAATAAGTTATGATTATATTGATCTGGAAAACATCCTCTTGGTCGTAACAAACGGAGCATTTGTTACCATGCCGCACTCTTTCTACCTTTGACGTCTAGAGATGTAGCTGACAGCAGCGGTCATCAGGCAACGGGCGCCGGATATATACAGGGCTGTGGATCATTTGGTGTCCGCTACTTTAAAGGATTAAAAATTAGATATTTATTTTGGTGGGAGAGTAATTGTGATTTCAGTCTTTCAGGTGGTTTGTATAAACACTGATTACGGAAAAACAAAGCAACACAGAACTGAGCAGTGGTAATAGATAAAAAAGAAAAAATGATTGCTTGATGTGGAGAGATAATTGAGATCATTCTAACCTTGAATTGAATATTTGAATTTGGTGATAGTGTGAGTTCAATCCATTGGACTGTCAGTGCAACCAATAGAAACGGAACGAGAAATGAATGAACTGGAAAGAAATAAGAACTAGAGGAGATATTTCCACTGGAGAAAAATGTTTTTGTTCGGATTTATCTGTTGAAATCTACTCAGAAACAAGAATTTCAGACAAATGATTTCTACAGTATCTGTCTATACTTTTGAGATGAGGTATAATGTATAGTATTTACATTATTCAGACTATTTTCCTCATCTTTCTCGCCATATTTATTACAAGGAGGGCCGAGTTTGAATTCCAGTCGGATCCATTACATTCACTTACGTGCTAATACCATTGGGAAATTTATGAATTCTCTTCTTCCCTGGCTATGGATAAATAGCAATGAGGCTGGTAATCCATCTAGGAGAAATTAACTGAATACACATCTGTATGCAGCCCTAGCGTTTACAATATACGTATTATACAGCTAAAAATTCGGAGTTGGAGCCCCTAAGGCACTTCGTCGATGATGTCCGTCTCGTTTTGGTAGCTCCTTCCAAATTGGATCCATTAGGGACGTGTACATGATGCATGGGTAATATCTTGTCTCCATCTTATCCTGCCCAGGCTTGATCTTTCCTTAGATATGGGTAGGATCAAATCCATCATTGATGACCGGCGGAGGCCTCTGGATCACGGCGTGTCATAACCTTTGAATAGGTGGAATGGAGTACTTTACCTGGATGTAGCGATAGAGCAGTGAGAGACTTGTTACATCATGTTTGGGTAAAATGCGCGTATATGGTGTATGATGGTGTAATGGATAGCGGCTCGGATTGAGGAATAGGAGAGCCGAGTTCGAATTCCAGTTGGATCCCTTGCGTTCACTTACGTGCTAATACCTTGGGAATCTGCTTGTTTTCCGTACACAGCTCTGAGTAAATAGCAGGACAGACTGGGTTCTATAACCTTGGGTGTCAACCGGTCTAGAATCCAAAACCGTTGTGGAGAGGGTTGAGATCCGTCAGGCCATCTTGCCCAAAAAACACCACTTCTGCAGTAAACATTGTGTCTCTACGGGTCACGGGATAAAAAAATTATATCTTGAAAGGAAATACTTTCAAAGATATTTTTTTTTTATAGAAAGTAATGAGGCCTTTCAAGTCATAATATCTAGAGTTTTAACAATGAAAGAAAGAAAAGAAAGAAAGACGAGCGATCGGTATATTTATTTCTTTCTGCAATTGAAATAAGACATCTATCATTGCTGTTCGCAATAACAACTCGGAACGATGACAGCGAGAAAATACGAATTGGTGGAAAAGAATACATCACGTGACATGAACCGTCATTAAATTCAAATATAAAGACGCAGTAAAAATCTATCAGTCGAGCCAAATTGGCGCGATCGATTTGATCGATTTGACTTAATGACGATTTATCGTCTTCAATACAGACGGCTATTGTTTGGTAATAGGATTTATCACTATATCGCGACTTTGATCAGTCGATTTACGACTTATGCAATTAGCTGAGAAATCTATTCGAGCTTGTCCTAAATTAAATTTCAGACGGAAGGCGGGAAATCGTGTCTGATTGTTTCAAGTGATTCGAAATAGATAAAAGATAATAGGGCAAAATAAATGAGAAATGCTCCAAAACTTGATTGGAATTGATTGGACACAACATGGCATATCAGAAACGGTCATTTATATGTAAGATTTATGGAAGGGGAAAATCCAGTTGAAAAAGGTATATCCTTAATTGGCATATTACATACACAGAGACACACACAGAGACACGCATCACACACATTGAAAACAAAAAAGCAAACTTATGTTGAGAGATATATACATCTCAATATCAATGCCGGACTGGTAGGAACATACAAATGTAGATATATATAGATAGATAATGAAGAGATTGAGGTAGATAGATTGATTGATAGAGAGATAGAAAGAAAATGAACATAGATATATAGGCACTGAACAGACAAAGATACATAGTTTTAAGACATTTTTATGTTTATACATTCTTTTTATGCATACACATATTTAAGTAAATACTATGTTTATAACAAACAGTATTAAACAACATTCACCGGCCTGAATGCCCGGGAAATTTTCATAGAAAATATTCGAACCTGTATCCTATACGGAACCGTCATTTAGCTTGACGTGTCTTTAGCCGATTTGGCCACAGAGGAGAGATCGTTTAGCAATGTCGAATTTACTGTACTTGAACCGAACGCTCCTCTGAGGCCAAATCGATTAAAGGCACGGCAAGCTAAATGACGGTTCCGTATAGGATACAGGTTCGAATCTTGTCGGAGGACGAATATTTTCTGTGAAAATTTCTCTTTGTCTTAAAATAATTTGTCATAAGATAGATAGATAGATAGATAGATAGATAGATAGAAAAAAAAACATAGATATATAGATATTTAACAGACATAGAGAGATAATGAACAGACATATATATATATATATATATATATATATATATAGATAGATAGATAGATAGATAGATAGATATATAAAATGAACATAGATAGATATAGATAGATAGATAAGGAACAGACATATATGCATAGATAGATAGATAGATAGATAGATAGATAGATATAAAATGAACATAGATAGATAGAGAAGGGACAGACATATATGCATAGATAGATAGATAGATAGATAGATATAAAATGAACATAGATAGATAGAGAAGGGACAGACATATATGCATAGATAGATAGATAGATAGATAGATATAAAATGAACATAGATAGATAGAGAAGGAACAGACATATATGCATAGATAGATAGATAGATAATGAACAGACATAGATAGATGAATAGATTATGGACAAAGATAGATAGATAGATAGATAGATAATGAACAGACTGAGATTGAGATCATGCAAAAACCTTCAACAAACAGAATTTCCTCAATAGAAATATGAATAGATATGAATATGCAGTCAATTATTTTCAAAAAATCAACCAACAATAATTTTGCGATGAGAAGCCCTAACAATGAACATATCTTCTTTTTCAAAACTTCAAATGCATGACTGGAAAACCGTTTTCGAGAATATTATGTCTCTTCCGTCATGTGAAACAGTTTCTAATAAAGCACATGTCATATCCAGTAAAACTATTATGATTAAAAATAAGTATATCACTGTCTATTACCGACTGGCTGCTCGTTTCAGCATACGAACTTCTGATATCTTTGCGAGGCAATTCATATTACAGACGCCTGTTACGTTACTTTTTTTGTTTCTTCGATAAGTAAACAGGTAAATGTTATTTACACAGGCGTAAAATAGATTTGGCTCCTATAGCCTTGGACGACAACCAGACGAGGAGAAAGGGTACTCTAAATTCAAAAGATGAGGTGGGTAGTTTTAGGACGTAGCGGCACGGAGTTGAAACACTTGTTCCCGCATGATCACTAAAGTTAAGCAACGTCGAGCCTAGTAAGTAACTAGATAGGAAACCGTCTTTGAATAACAGGTGGTGTAATGGTTCAGAATTGTTAATCGGAGAACTGAGTCTCAATTCTATTTGTGTGTGTTATATTCACTTTTGCCCGAATACCCTTGGGAAAGGCATGGACCCAGCTTTTACGGCTTTGTTAGAATTACTAAATCATTATTATCAAAAACAAAATCTTACAATCTAAAAATATTTTCTGGCTTTTATTTAACTGCCGTAGAAAACGAATCAATCAACAGATCTCTAAAATCAACTATTTCAAAAATCTTTGGCCGGCTAAATCATATCTGACGACTGTCTGTCTCTTTTGTTCTAAATCTGAACTTTGGGACCCTCATATGTCGAAAGTCAACGGGGTGGGGTTGGGGTTTTATCCATAATAAAGCTGGATCAGACGATGATTCCCCGCACTCGAATTCTGTGAAGGACCCATTTTCTTTATTAATTTTCTCGATTACGCAACCCGGTCTCGTAATAAATGCTATATAAAAAAACAAAAAAAACAAAAAAAACGCTGTTATACGCTCCGGCCTTCTTCAGGTGCTTTGAATTAACGAACTGAACCTTTTATTTCGTCCAGCGGGTAAGCTTGTTCTAGTTCCACGTGCCATTCCTCTTCTGGATGTCTTAGTTATTTCCCTTTAACTCAAAGCTCCAAGTTTTGTTCACTACTGCACCAGGCAGTTATTGAACTCACAAGTCACTGTATCTAATCAATGCTTTTATCCATTGAGTCATGTGTCGATATATCAGGTCATCCCTTAAGTTCTGTCCGAATTTTAACTTTTTGCTAAAATGAACGAAATTTAAAGAGTATTTTATAATGTCTAATGGAGATGAACATTATTTTTATGTTTAGATGCATTTAAACTGATCAAATTTTATTTCAGAAAAAAATAAAATAAAATTTTGTTTGATTAAAACCCTGCTAACATGGAAGTACCCAAGAATCATTTGAGGCACATAATTAATTGTGCTACGGTCATTGTCTAAGTTGGATGTTACTCCAATGAAGCGTAATAAAATTGTAATGAACACACTGGCAAGACTTACCAATGTGCAACTCAAAGTACTAGATTGTCCCTGAAACTTTCCTGATCTTTCGGGAATCTGTATTGAATCTGAAAGGAACGACTTCTTTGAATAGACATACGAAATATTAACAAGTGCACTGGTTCGTTTTTCATGGGAAAAAGAAAAAAAAGTAAATAGTAACGGAATCATTCCTTTTGTTTCAATTAATTTTCTCAACCTGTCCACTCGCATTCGAGGATACCTGTCTTCTTTCGTGGATAGCCAATCCCTATTGCAGACGCTTTCTCAGGCGTATTTTGTGTTTATTCAACACTGATAACTGTGGTTTGTACTGCAACTATTACAGTTTCTGTGAAAAAGCGTGTTATCTATCGTGATCAGCAATTTGAACACGGCCAGCACGCTAGAGCCCTCGGCCACTATGGTTTGTGAGTTCGTGCTAAGGCAGCTATCAAGTGTTCCGTCTACAACATTTCACTCCCAAGGTTTCCATGGACTTTGGAAAGGTGCCACCCATGGTACTTCGATTTGTCAGGAAAGATACTTCCTGACAAATCAACAATTTGTGATTCGAACCCGGGTTTCATGCTCAGAATTCGAACGATCTAACCCCTCAGCGACATGCCTATATGGAAGGGTGTAATGAGACAGACACACACACACACACACAAAAACAAACACACACACACACACACACACACACATATATATATATATATATATATATATAATTTAAGAAGGAAAAATTATATATATATATATATATATATATATATATATATAATTTTCCTTCTTAAATTCGTTATTGTCCCATCTTTTCGTCCTTCTCCAATATTTATCCTTTCTCATTTCCTTGCCGTCTCCTTCTTCTATTAAAATTTTGCTTCGTGTGTACGTTTTGCATATATTGTCATCACAGCTCATCAATCTGCCTAGACGTCCGATTGCCTCCAGCTAGGTTGGAAACCCGACTGAATTGGTGTCAGGATTCGACCACTAAGCCGTAGGCTTATTTTTTGATAAACACACAGAGACTGAGAGAACTCGATTCGATTTACCGAAGAGTCTTGCATTATTATCGCAAATTACTCGCTAGTGCCCAATAATACTGATATATTTTGTATTGAACCCTCTTTTAAATTAATGATACGTTTATTCGTTCTCAGCGTACCTGGATATATATATCTGGTCTAACGACAAAATTGTCCAAATCGTGTGACATCAGAGGGAAATTGTCCATCCCACTGAATTTTTAATATCTACAAAACCACTAAACTTCATGAGTTTCTTTTCTTACAGGTTTTCAGAAAAGACTTTTATCCATATTGATATTTGTCTTAAGAATCAATGCAAATCCTCTGAGCTATTCAGCTAAAAATGGAATAGTTTAAATTAATTTTGGATCAGCCCTACTATGTTTTCACAAATGAGCAATGGTGAGACAGTCTTTCAGTAATGGTTCCAATGTGCTTAGTCTGGCTTCCATCTTTCAAGTTCATTCAATATCTACCAAGAGATTGGTGAATACATTTACAAAATAGGAAACACTAGAGAGGAAAACTGGATGAGGAGATCACAGCAGCAAGAGGGGTTATCAGTTCAGCTAAAAACATTCTTATTGTTCACAGCAGAGTCCAGTAGTGTTACAAAAAAACCTTGCAGAATTCCAGAAAATTATCTGTAATCATATCTATGATACAACAGTTCAAACGGACAATTTTGCTGTTACACTATTTAGACAAATTTGCAGTTACACCCTGTTGTATTCTGTGCTAATAAGGAGATATTCTTGACAAATACGTTGGATAAAACAAGTGAAGTTTTATTGTAAAAACCAGTATTATAATAAATAAGGTAAATGTTATGCGCCCGATTGTCGCATGTCAATTCTGTAGTGAGTGCTACTATTGGAAGGTCGGTAGTTCTCTGTTAAGTCTGAGTCGTACTTAACAGATCCCAGCTAGAAATATTTACCAGCCTCTCCACAAAGTAGGATGTGGCACAGGGGAAAATATACTGTGGGACAATCCGAGTCAGTAAGCCGGGCCAAAGATTCCACGTAACCCCACATAAACGGGTTTGGCTCAGTCTACCTCGCCGGACGAGACACTGCCCTTCGGCATAGCCTCGTCTGGGTTCCTCTCTACTTGAAAGCAGAGAGTTTGACAGTACAACCGAAAGGATTTCAGCTAGGATATTTGCCAACCGCCCAACTCGTTCGGATGTGGCACAACGCCGAATTTAACGCGGGGTATCCGAGGGTGTAAGCTCGGGCAAATATTCCGCGTATGCCCCGTATAAATCTGGGTCGGTTAACTATCTAACACTCAAGACGAGACTCTGCACATCGGCAGAGCCTCGTCCATGTTTCTCTCTGCCCGAAGGCAGAGAATTCTACTGTATAGCTGAAAAGTTCTCCGCTAGAATATTTGCCAACCACCCAACGCGGTCAGATTTGGGACAAGGTTGAATTTGACGTGGGGTCTCCGAGCCCGTAGGCTAGGCCAAAAAATCCCTGTAGACCCGTAAAAATGGGGTCGTGTCGGTTTAACACCCCAGGCGAGACACTGCCCTTCGTCATATCCTCGTCTGTGTTCCTCTCTCCCCGAAGTCACAGAGTTCAACTATATAGCTGAAAAAATTTCAGCTAGAAAATATTTACTAGCACACCCACAAGTGTAGATGTGGCACAAGGCTGAGTTTAACGTTGGTCTTGCTGGACCCTAGGCCTGGCCAAAAAATCCCCGTAGACCCCGTATAAACGGGATCGGGTCAGTCTAATTCCCGGAACGAGACTCTGCCCTTCGGCATAGCCTCGTCTGGGTCCCTCTCTGCCCGATGGCAAAGAGTTCAACCTTATAGCTGAAAAGATTTCAGCTAGGCAATATTTATTAGTACGAGGTTAGATGTGGCACAGGGCCGAGAGTAACGTTGGTAATCCGAGCCCGTAGGCTCGGGCAAAAAATGCCTGTAAAACCCGCATAAACGGGATCGGGTCAGTCTACTTTCCAGAACGAGACTCTGCACATCGGCAGGGCCTCGTCTATATTCCTCTCTGCCCGAGGGTAGAGAAATCTACTGTATAGCTGAAAATCTTTCAGCTAGGATATTTCCCAACCACCCCACGCGGTCAGATGTAGAACAAGGCCGAATTTAACGTGGGGTTTCCGAGACCGTAGGCTCGGCCCAAAATCCCCGTAGACTCCTAAAAACGACGTCTGGTTGGTCTACCACCTCAGACGAGACTCTGTCAGAGCCTCGTCTGTATTCCTCTCTGCCCGAAGGCAGAGAGTTCAACCGTATAGCTGAGTGTCGTCATTCATGGAGGTGACAGGTTATTCCATTACATCAGACTCAGTATATGAAAATAACTTTAAAATGCATCTGTGGTCTGTAACAATATTTATTTGGAATAATTTTATCGGTTTCACAGTTCTATGATTTTGAGAAATTGAAAAAAAGAGAAGTGTGTCTATGCCATTCTATGTCTTGCATTTAAGTAGAATTGAAAGATTATTTCCGTTTTATGGAAAAAATGGCTTGTATTTCTATCCGTTTAAAATGCAGGCACAGATGTTATCACAGAGAGGCGACTGTGTATTGGTGACAAAAATATTAATGCAAATATAGCATTTTACACTGTCTGAAATGCACACAATATCACGACAAACTCCATTGACCTTTCAGAAGAAATTATATCGGTGAAGCTGGTAGAAAATTCTGTCTTTGGTTTAACAACAATGAAAATAACTCTCAAAGACATTGGCGCCAATTTCTATGTAGCTGCACATTTCAACCAAATGAATCATAATATTGAGAACTTTAGGTTCGTCCTTTTAGCATCTTCATTTTAATGTAAAAATGACGGCAAACTTCAGTTTTGAAATACAGTTTTAAAATAAATACATACATTCTAGGTTTAAATAGTTATTTAGGCATACTCAATAGAGTTTCCAGAGTAACAGTAACTAGAATCCCACTAAAACGCTAATTCAGGCAAACAGCAAAGCCAAAACTTTTAGATTTCATCCGTATTACAACACACGCTTTAATATTCTTCTCTATTCAATAAGACAGACCTATTTTATTTATTTCTCATTGAGAATTCGGATTTTAAACATCTTTCTCAACATTTGTCCAAAAGCCCTCCCTACACGAAAGCCACTATGTTGACAGTGGGTGACATGGCACTAGGGTTGCTGCTGGTGGCCCGTAGTCGGTGGCTGCAAAAAGAGGACCACTGGCGTTGCTATCAGCGGGACACTAGTAGCTTACGTGTAGGTTACAATAAATATTAGTCTTATCGCAAAAATTATTATTTCTGCTTTTTCCAATATCTTTAATTTCTTTAACATTTACCAGCCTACTAAATCAACAGGCGCAAAATAGGCACAGGCATTCATAGCATTCACACACACACACACACACACACACACACACACATATATATATATATATATATATATATATATATATATATATATATATATATATATATATATATATTTTACAAAACACACACCGAGTGTAACATCAAAATTGCCAAAATCATGTTAACAACATAGGATAATTGTCCATCACACAGAATGCTTAATATCTAAAGAACCACTAAAATAACTGAGAAACTTTTCCCCAGGTTTTAAGATAAGACGTTTAGCCATCTTGACACCATTTTATGTAAGAAAAGATGAAAGGTACTTTGAGTTATTCAGCTAGAAAATAAACAGGTTAAATCGTTTTCTTTCATATAACACACCAAAGCAACACGAGGTTCACAATGTATTTTTTAATAACTTTATGCCTGTTCCCATCTTTTTTCTTCCACAAGTAATCTAAAATCCTCCTAATAATTTCAATCATATATATATATATATATATATATATATATATATATATATATATAAATAAATTTTGCAAGAGGATAGAATCCAAGTAGAATTCAATGTCAAGGACAGAGTAATAATATAATAAAAAAGGGTCAAACACTAATAATCCATGTTTATAATTTATTACATTGGAATCGTAATCAAGATCCAATTCATCAGACCTGCAAACTGAAATATAGGTCTGATAAATTGTATCGCAATACAGTTGCAATGTAATAAATTATAGTCATAGAATATTAGTGTTTGAGCCTTTAATCTCTCTCTCTCTCTCTCTCTGTATATATATATATATATATATATATATATATATATATATATATATATATATATAGCGTGTAACAGAAAAATTGTTTACAACATTTTTTGTAAAAATCAATGAAAAACGAGATAGTTATTTATCTAGAATGAGAAGAGGTTAAAATCTTTTTTTGTCTCGGACATCCTGCCTTCCCAAATGAGCAATGATGAGAGAAAAAAATGGCATTCAGGCCTTCATTAATGATAACAACATTCATAATCATCTGAGTTCCGCCTTTAAAGTCCATTCCAGATCCGTCAAGAGACCGGTGAATAAGTTTTTAAAAGAGGGACAAGTATAAACTTAAACTAAATCAGGAGGTCAGAACAGCAAGAGGGGTCATCATTTCAACTTAGAGCTAAATATATTCTTATGGCTCAAAGGAAATTCTAATAGTTTTATTAGAACCTTGGTAAATTCCAGTAAGACATCTTTAAACATTTCTAAGATACAACGGTTCAAATCATAATCTAAGAATTGGACAATTTTGCTGTTACACCCGTTATATAAAAAAGGATAAAGGAAAACTTAACTTATTTGACCTGTCACGTTCTCTGATAGACTACATCAAGGAAAATGTAAGGATTTTATTTTACAATGCATATATTTTTTAAACATTTCACCCCAAGAAAAGCGGGATTTCCACTAGTATGCAAGAGGCTACAGGGAGTGTAAGTAAGAATGAAGAGGTGTGTTTGATGAATGAATAAAGGGAAAGATAGGGATCAACATCAAGGCATCAGAAGATATCGATTGACATTACATTTGAATATTTGAAGATTATAGCTATCAGGAAAGCAAGTAAGAGGAAGGGAGATCAACAATCAGGAAGTGCAGGAGAATAAGCTTTTTTATGTAGAAGAGATGAAGATTTAACAGTTTCGACAATGAAAAGGTGGGACGAAATGCCTGTTGTCCATGATGACGGTCGCCCTTGAGTATAGAATCCAGAGGTTAGCAGTGAATATTTTGAAGACAGTAGGGAAGCGTTGTTCAGTTTAGCAGTGGATATCCCGGTAAAGTAGCAGAGCGTAATTCTTCCTTCTGTTTCACTTCGTCTGACAAGCTGACACTGGACATTCAGATAGAGTAAACAAAATGGCCGCCTTTATACACGACGGATTGAATATTCTACGTCTTCTGATTGGTTAACGTTCTATTGGTGGACTATAAAGTGAGTCAAGTCATTTGGGCTAGCTCACTAGTAGATACATATACACAAAAAAATTGCAACAATACCAAATTATTAGTACGGGTAAATTTATGTGGTTTGTGTATCAATGACAATAGCTCCTCAGAGCAGTTGCCATGAAAATATTTGTAGAAAAGACAGATTTAAACCACATTGAGTGATTGTGTGAGAAATTGACTGTATTCGAGGTGCCAGATCAGGACCTATCACACTGCATATCCTTCTTTGGATTTTGTTGAGAACATCGAGATGAACAGCGAGGGCACATAAACATATATGGCAACAGTAAAACAAAAGTAAAAAAATATGACGTTGCATTCTAAAAATTATTAAATTTAAAAAACTGATGAAAATATATGAGGCTCAATGAAATGTTGAAAAACCACCGATATAGCCATTTTGTGTATAAATAATTATTGCAAATTAAGAATCCTTACATTTTCTCTATAAAGAACATCACATGATAAAACGTGTGGGCTAACATAAGATTTCCTTTTGTCTTCATTTATAGTACCCTTTTACAAATCTATTTTTAGTTATATTTGAAATTTTACAAACACATATATTTGTATGTGTGTATTTGTATATATTTCAGAACTATAATGTGTTATTCTTAGAAAATACCAGAGATAACTTGTTAAAATTCGCATCCAAAGAGTTTAACATCCTCAGATAATTAAATACTTCTTTTTTTTTTTCAATAAGGGTAATCGTTTTGCGTTGGACACCTCTAAATATAATGAACAGAGGAAACCCAGCAATGGGGTGAGAGAGTAGATGGAACTGGAAGATATGGTTACAGACAATACTTTCATTGGTTTGCTCGATGCAAGGAATTTAGACAAAATAAAAGACGAGTGATTCGGTTACAAATGTATTGAAAAATTGATGTTTATTGATTAGTTGCTTGTCTTTCAGAGAGTCAAGTAATCGATTATCACGACAAAGAAAAAATATTGATAAAACCCATCTCTACCATTATTTTCGTCTCTCTCATTCCCCACGCCATTACTGATTGGATGACCTTGGAGAATGTTGTCAAAGAAAAGAGGGACATATGAAGGAATGACTGAATGAATGAATTGTTGTTGCTTCCAAAAAGTAAATAAAGAAAGAAAAATGTAAAGGAAAACCCGACAAGAAAAATGAAAGCAACATGAGGATATCATTGTTAACTTTTAAATCCGAAAAATTAAGCTGTAAAGAATAACGAAAAGAGAAAATAGATTTTATATAAACAGAAATCGTCCAGCAAGGAGAAAGGAGAAAAAATATGAAAGAAAAGCGCGCGAACACACAATTGGAACTTGAGGCAGAGGAAATCAAGAAGAAGAAAAGCAGTGAAAATATAGGAGTAATACATGATTATCCGAAATTTTAGAAGTATATAAATGCATTTTCTCTAAAGAGGTCTATCAAATTAAAAAAATGCTCAGTTGAGCATACTTACTTGTTACATTGAATGGATAAAAACTAGGAGAAATGTGTCTTTTACAAGCATAGAAATTTACATAGATAGATAGAAACAAGAGATAGCTCTCTATCTCTCTATAGCTAGAAATACAGAAAGATGTGAAAAGATAGATAGATAGATAGATAGATAGATAGATAGAAACAAGAGATATTCAGCTATCTAGATAGATGGGAACTGGATATTATATATATATATATATATATATATATATATATATATATATATATATATATATATAGATAGATAGATAGATAGATAGATAAAAAATGTGTAGCTATTTATTCATTCAGATTGCTTGCGAGCTGACTAGATGTGAACAGATCGAAGATAGCTAGCTAGATAGATAGATAGATGCGATCAATTGGGATATATATATATATATATATATATATATATATATATATATATATATACCATCTATCTAGATAGCTAAATATATCTTGTTTCTCTGTATCTATCTATCCATCTATCTATCTATCTATGTTTTCACAACTTTCTGTATTTCTAGTTATAGAGAGATAGAGAGCTATATCTTGTTTCTATCTATCTATCTATCTATGTAAATTTAGTAAGTATGCTCAACTGAGCATTTTTTAATTTGATAGACCTCTTTAGAAAAATGCATTAAATATACTTCTAAAACTTCGGATAATCATGTATTACTCCTACATTTTCATATATATATATATATATATATATATATATATATATATATATAGATAGATAGATAGATAGACACTCTTGCATCCGCTTGTGGTGGATAGGTATGAAATAAAGAACAAAGGAAAACCCTGTGTGGCGTGTCGGTGTAGCTGGTTATATCTGTCACATTAAATATTCATTTTCTTTCTCACATATAAAAGTTCTAAAAGATCCCTTGATTATTTCATTTCCCAATTGTTTACAATTTGTCCTTTTCTCCAAACCTCATTTTTCATTTTGGCTTCGAAAATAATTTCAGTGTGCATCAACCTTTCGGAATTTTCTAACTGTTGTTGCAGGATCCACCTAATTTGCATAGTGGAGTACCGACCATATAAATATGGTTGGTACCGGGAAGAGACGGGGGAGGAATCAAGATATTCAATCCAGAGACTCTGCCCGACTGCGACTCAGTCAACACATTCTCCAGGAACGGTCTTCCCAAGAATATACGAAAGACTATATGTAAATATTGTGTACACTTTCTTGTTTCAATACATTTTGTTCTAAGTACATTTTGTGTTGTATTATTATTCCATGCATTAGTCAAGTTTCACCACTAACCTAACTTTCCATCTACATCTTTATTTATTCCAGTCTGGAAAGGAGACGCAAATAGGAACATGTTGATATATATATATATATATATATATATATATATAGAGTGAGAGAGAAAAATGTAAGATAAAGTGAGAGAGAGTGATAGATGGATAGATAGATATGAAAAGGTGCTAGATAGATGCTTTGATGCGGTATGATAGATAGATAGATAGATAGATAGATAGATAGATAGATAGATATAGATTTAACATAGATAGATGGAAATAGATGAAAATACATAGATACCAAAATTTAAGCTCAAAACTGAAAATACAGAAACCAAAAATCAACTGAATATACACGCAGATCTATCTATCTATCTATCTATCTATCTATCTATCTATGCCATTTTTTAATGTCTTTCCGCATGAGTCGATTCAAATGGCATGTACATGGATGTTGTATTTATCTGCTTCTTTTTTCTATCGATCGATTCATTTACTTATCTCAGTTTGCCCATATCTATATTTCTATCTAGAAAATTATGTTTGACGTAGAAGTCATTGCTGAAAGATTAGGTGTGTATCTCTGATTTATTTATTTGATCTATCTATCTATCTATCTATCTATCTATCTATCTATCTGTATGTCTGTCTATCTATCTATCTACCTACAAATACATTTTTTATACTCGTTTTGCAACTTAAAATTTTAATTTTCATTTCCACTTACAAATTTTAATCAGTTTAAAATTGTGTTATTTTATAGAATCCATAATTTTTTACAACTGACTTTTAAAACAAAAATCGACAACTTAAATACATAGTCATAGGTGTTAGCCTATCGTCAAAAATCTCCCATTCTAACAACGTACCATAAACCACAGGATTTAAGTTTCACAATTTATACCTGGAGTATACGGAGGCTTTTTTTAAGCTTATGGTATGTTGGATAAGTTTTACCTTACGTTTCGATTAAACAACGAAAATAACAGAATTGTGTGAATGTAGGAAACACGTTACAAGCATAAAAATACAATTTTGTCGATTAACCACAGTGACTGTCAATAGCCAAATAAAACATATATTATTTTAGCCACTATATAAAAGCTTGTTCCTAAGGAAAATTCTGGTATCAAAGAGGCAAGTGATGCTGCTCATGATTTAACATGACAGACTTTGGTCTTGCAAAGAAGTGCGCTCGAAATACATTAGAAGATGAACAGTTATTAACGCAAAAAAATATCTATAAAAATTTATCCTTATCTGTTAATGAATTATATAAATCTATACATCTAGTGGAATCTTATCGCAATCTGAAACCTTCATATAGCATTTTTAGAGAGCTTTGAAATTCAAGTATCGCCACTCTAAAAATGATATTACACCTAAGAGAAAAAAAAAATATTTCAGAAAACTTGAGCCCTATGTGCCAAATTCATGACTAAAGACTAATTTCTTATCCTTATTGGTGGATGTTGATGCTTAACACTAAGCACAATAGAAGCAGAATATGGGTACACTGCTCGCTTGGCAAGAAAACATTAGCTTCTACAATTGCCAGTATTCCATTACAAACGGTGACTACAGATAATAGTATAGGAATGTAGAATGATAGATATTTTTAGTAAAGGATAACAAGAACAGATGACTAGGCATTATATGCCAGAAGAAATAAATCATAGTTGTTAGCAACTTAGATATTCCAAATTGCAAAATTCTCATTCTTCACTTCAAACTCAAATTTATAGAGAAATGGCGGCAATACTCAAAATGGCGGCTATACTAAATTCTTAGATTTGCTATTGTAAAGATAGCTCAAAGCAGATGGAGTTAGGTAGACTTGTCGAATTATTGGAGAGAGATTTTTTCAGTACTGTTCGGAGGAATTGGTATGTTTTAGAAAAACTGAGAAAAAAAAATAATTTAAAAGTGAAATGACAGAGAGATGTGTTCCTATTCCGAAAATATCACGGGAAATCTAATCTGCAAAATAGCCGTGAAAGCTAGATAACGCTACACAAATGGAGAAGAGATTTCGACCGACGGATATATCAAAAAGAACATATGAATTCTTAAGATTGGAACTACTAGTCAAAATTATTACCTAACATATGAACAATGATAAATATAAGATTATATATATATATATATATATATAACTACTAATCGTAACATATAATTATTATCCTATTAATTATATTTAATCATTGAAAATATTATACATACATACAATATATATATATATATATATATATATATATATATATATATATATGATTTTTTTAATCGCTGCTAATCGTCGCACACACAAGGAAGGTATGTTATCCAATGAGGATTGAAATAAGAATTACTCAGCTTTAATCACTCTAGGAAACAAGTTTAATTCATAATATACATACATACATATATATATATATATATATATATATATATATATATATATATATATATATATATGTCTGTGTGTGTGTGTATGTGTGTGTATATCATAACATAATACTTAATCAAATAATACTAAACATATCAACCTATTATATCGTAATTAATTTCATTCAAACTATAAACAAAATGAAATATTCCTAAATATCTCATGAGTACTAATATATTCCCCAGTGATTCCAGTCAAAAAAAAGTAATTTTTTATTAGAGTAAAATTAACACAACCAACTTAATCATAAGCAATGACACTTTTCCGTCAACTAGCAATTTGAAAAATACCAACATTGCATTTCAGTTTAAATGTTGTTTGAGATATTATCTCTGGCAAAAATTAAGCAAATATTTTGATTTAACGACCACTTCAGTTGCTGGATAGCAGTGTTATTGCACATCATCTAAATATATATATATATTTTTCCAAATTCACAATACAGGAAAATAATTGTTAGCAACACCAATATAGTATACCATGAAAATAATAAGCAAAGAACATGACATTCGTGATGCAGTCTATATAAAAAAAAAAAAAACAACCAAGTAAGCACTCAACAAAATATATTACGAGTGTAGTAGCAACGTGGTGAAGTACATATAACAAACATTTAATGACATTTGAATGCTACGAATTTCAGGTCACAACAAATTCACAGAGGATACATATATAGGAGAAAAGCGGGAAAATATGCAAGAAAGGATAGAAAAGACAGAAAATTAGGCATGGAACCAAAAAAAGAATTCAGAAGTTACGTATACATATCTGAAATGATAATACTAAAAAATGAGAAAAGCATTTAGAAAAATGTAATAGTTATAGAAACTTTAAAAGATCCTGTTAGATTCATAATGTTGAAACGAGTGAGAAATTTTCCACGATCTGAAAAGTATAATACCAAAAAATTTTAAATTAATAATTTGATAGTAAAAGAAAAATGCTTAGAGCGATTGACAAAATCAAGTTTATAAAGAGAAGGATGATACAATAGACATTGTAGAAATATAAAGAAAACAAAAAGAGCAAGATCTTTTCTATTAAAATTTATACCATTTCAATAAATATTTTTTTCAGAATCAAATCCGATTGAAAACCTTGGAAAAAATCAAACATTTTCAAAAAACCAATACTAAAGAATAAATTGCTCAAAATGGTTGATGCAAATTCCATGTTTCAAGCAATTTTTATTATTCGATTTGTCACAGAACGTCCATTTTCAAAGCGGTGCCACCATATTAAAAAGAGAAATAACAATTTTGACATACATTACTAGCGTAACATAGTAAAAGGCTCAACTTTCTTAGCCGGATACATGATACGTGTTTTGAACAGTTTAAATGGATGTCTCTTTAAATAAGCAAAAGAGGAAATGAGTTTACTGAAAATAGTTGATTAAAGGAAAACAAAAAAGGAAAATACATAAAATCGAATGAATCTGTTAAAATGAATGGATATAATGCAATAATGAACAAAGAACAACAGATAAAAGAAAGAAGAAAGAATGAAAAGGAAAGAGAAAAAAGAATGAATATGAATATAATACTGAAGATAAAGGAAAAAAATAAAAGAAGAAAATATGAAAAATATCGGATAGAAAAAATAAAAAAAGAAGAAAGACAAAAAGAATGAATATGAATATAATACTGAAGATAAAAGAAAGAAAGAAAGAAAAAAAATGAATATAATACTGAATGAATATGAATATAATGAAGATAAAAAAGAAAAAAATATGAATAAGTATATAATACTGAAGATAAAAAAAAAAGAATGAATAAGAAATATAATACTGAAAAAGAAAAAGAAAAGAAAGAAAAGAATGAAGAAAAAAGAGAAAAAAAGAATGAATATGAATATAATACTGAATAAAAAAGAATAATAATAAATGAATATAATATCAAGATAAAAAAAGAAAGAAAGAAAGAAAGAATGAATATGAATATAATACTGAAAAAAGAAATGAATGAAAAGAATATAATACTGAAGAAAAAGAAAAGAAAGAAAGAAAAGAATAAGAATGAAAAAATAAGAAAAAGATGAAAAAAAGATAAAGGAAAAAAAGAAAGAATACTGAAAAAAGAAAGAAAGAATGAATATGAATATAATACTGAAGATAAAAAGAAAGAAAGAAAGACGAATGAATATAATACTGAAAGATAAAAGAAAAGAAAAAAAGAAAAGAATGAATAAATATAATAAGAATGAAAGAAAAAAGAAAGAAAGAATGAATAAGAATATAATACTGAAGATAAAAGAAAGAAAGAAAAGAAAGAAAATATAGAATAATAAAAAAAAAAAAAAGAATATAATACTGAAGATAAAAGAAAATAAAGAAAAAAAAGAAAGAAAGAATGAATATGAATATAATACTAAGAAAAAAAGAAAAAAGAAAGAAAGAATGAATAAGAATATAATACTGAAGAAAGAAAAAGAAAGAAAGAAAGAAAGAATGAATATGAATATAAAGAAATAAAAAAAAGAAATGAATATGAATATAATACTGAAGATAAAAAAGAAAGAATGAAAAGAAAAGAATGAATGAATATGAGTATAATACTGAAGATAAAAATAAAAATAATGAAATATGAATATAATACTAAAATAAAAAAAGAAAGAAAGAAAGAATGAATAAGAATATAATACTGAAGATAAAGAAAAAAAGAAAAAAGAATGAATAGAAATAATACTGAAGATAAAGGAAAAAAAGAAAGAAAGAATATGAAAGATAAAAGAAAGAAAAAAGAAAGAAAGAATGAATATAATACTGAAGATAAAGGAAAGAAAGAAAGAAAGAATGAATATGAATATAAAAAGATAAAGGAAAGAAAAAAAAAGAAAGAATGAATATGAATATAATACTGAAAAGGAAAAGAAAAGAAAGAAAGAAAAAATGAATATAATGAAAAAGAAAAGAAAGAAAGAAAGAAAAAAAGAAATAAAAATGAATGAATAAGAATATAATACTGAAGATAAAAAGAAAAATAAAGAAAATAAGAATAAAGAATATAATACTGAAGATAAAGGAAATAAAGAAAGAATGAATAATATAATACTGAATAAACAAGAATAATACTGAAGATAAAAGAAAGAAAGAAAGAAAGAATGAATATGAATATAATACTGAAGATAAAGGAAAGAAAGAAAGAAAGAATGAATATGAATATAATACTGAAGATAAAGGAAAGAAAGAAAGAAGAATGAATATGAATATAATACTGAAGATAAAGGAAAGAAAGAAAGAAAGAATGAATATGAATATAATACTGAAGATAAAAAAGAAAGAAAGAAAGAATGAATATGAATATAATACTGAAGATAAAAGAAAGAAAGAAAGAAAGAATGAATATGAATATAATACTGAAGATAAAAGAAAGAAAGAAAGAAAGAAAGAAAGAATGAATATGAATATAATACTGAAGATAAAAAAGAAAGAAAGAAAGAAAGAAAGAAAATAAAGAAAAGAAAGAAAGAAAGAATGAATGAATATATGAATATAATACTGAAGATAAAGGAAAAAAAAAATGAAATAATACTGAAGAAAAGAAAGAATAAAAGAAAAATGAATATGAATATAATACTGAAGATAAAAAAGAAAAAAGAAAAGAAAGAATGAATATGAATATAATACTGAAGATAAAGGAAAAAAAAAAGAAAATATGAATATAATACTGAAAAAAAAAGAAAAGAAAAATGAATATAATAAAAAGAAAGAAAGAAAGAATGAATATGATAAAGGATAAAGAAAGAAAAGAAAAATGAATATGAAATAATACTGAATGAATAATAATAAGATAAAGGAAAGAAAGAAAGAATAAATGAATATAATAAAGATAAAGAAAGAAAGAAATGAAAGAAATAATACTGAAGATAAAGAAAGAAAGAATAATATGAATATAATACTGAAGATAAAAAAAAGAAAAAAAGAATGAATAATAATATAATACTGAAGATAAAGGAAAAAAGAAAAGAATAATAATAATGAATATGAATAATAATAATAAATACATAAAAGATAAAGGGAAGAAAACTAAGAATGAATAAATACTGAATATAAAAGTACTGAAGAAAAAAGAAAGAAAAATAAAAAGAATGAATATGAATATAATACTGAAGATAAAAGAAAGAAAGAAAAATGAATATAATATAATAAGGAAAAAAAGGAAGATAAAGAAAGAAAAAAGAAAAAAATATGAAATATGAATATAAAAAGAAAGAAAGAAAGAAATATGAAAATAAAAAAAATGAATAAGAATGAATATAATAAATTGAAGATAAAAGAAAGAAAGAAAGAAAGAATGAATATGAATATAATACTGAATATAAAAAAGAAAGAAAGAAAGAATGAATAAGAATATAATACTGAAGATAAAAGAAAGAAAGAAAGAAAGAATGAATATGAATATAATACTGAAGATAAAGGAAAGAAAGAAAGAATGAATATGAATATAATACTGAAGATAAAGGAAAGAAAGAAAGAAGAATGAATATGAATATAATACTGAAGATAAAAAAGAAAGAAAGAATGAATGAATAAGAATATAATACTGAAGATAAAAGAAAGAAAGAATGAAAGAAAGAAAAGGAAAGAAAGAAAAAATGAATATATAAATACTGAAGATAAAAGAAAGAAAGAAAAATGAAGAAAGAATAAGAATATAATACTGAAAGAAAGAAAGAAAGAATAATGAAGATAAATAAAGAAAGAAAAAAGAAAGAATGAATATGAATATAATACTGAAGATAAAAAAAAAGAAAGAAAAAAGGAATGAATATGAATATAATACTGAAGATAAAAAAGAAAAGAATGTTGAATGAATATAAGATAAAATAAAGAAAGAAAAAAAAAACAAAGAATATGAATGAATGAAAAAGAAAAGTAAGAATATAATATAATACTGAAGATAAAAAAGAAAGAAAGAAAATGAATAAGAATAAAGGAAAGAAAGGAAAGTAAGAATGAATATAGATATAATAAAAGATAAAGGAGAAAGAAAGAAGAAAGAATGAATATGAATATAATATCTAAAGAAGACTGAAGATAAAGAAAGAAAAGAAAAAGAAAGAATGAATATGAATATATTACTGAAGATAAAAAAAAGAAAGAAAGAAGGAATGAATAAGAATATAAAACTGAAGAAAAGTGAAATGAATATAATACTGAAGATAAAAAAGAATGAAAAAATAAAATGAATATTATGAAGATAAAAAGAAAAGAAAGAAAGAAAGAAAGAATGAATATGAATATAATACTGAAGATAAAAAAGAAAGAAAGAATGAATGAATAAGAATATAATACTGAAGATAAAAGAAAGAAAGAAAGAAAGAAAGAATGAATATGAATATAATACTGAAGATAAAAGAAAGAAAGAATGAATGAATAAGAATATAATACTGAAGATAAAGGAAAGAAAGAATGAATATGAATATAAATAAATGAAGATAAAGAATGATAAATATAATATGAAGATAAAGAAAAAGAAAGAAAGAATGAATGAATAAGAATATAATACTGAAGATAAAAGAAAGAAAGAAAGAAAGAATGAATATGAATATAATACTGAAGATAAAAAAAGAAAGAAAGAAAAGAATGAATAGAATATAATACGGAATATAAGATATAATGCTGAAGATAAAGAATAAGAAGGAATAATATGAATATAAACTGAAGATAAAGGAAAGAAAGAAAAGAATGAATAAGAATATAATACTGAGATAAAAAAAGAAAAGAAAGAAAGAAAGAATGAATATGAATATAATACTGAAGATAAAAGAAATATGAGTAAAACTGAAGAGAAAAAAGAAAGAAAGAATGAATATGAATATAATACTGAAGATAAAAAGAAAGAAAAGAAAAGAATGAATAAGAATATAATACTGAAGATAAAATAAAGAAAAATGAATGTCTGAAGATAAAGGAAAGAAAAGAAAGAATGAATATGAATATAATACTGGTGGTGAATATAATACTAAATATTGTCAAGTATATAATACTGAAGATAAAGATAAAAAAAACCGGCTGATCTATTCTAAAGAACAGAAAAGAAAGAAAGAATGACTCTGAAAGAAAAGAATAAAAGAAAGAATGAATAAGAATATAATACTGAAAGAATGAATGAATAATATAATACGGGTTGTTACAGTTTTTTGAATATGAATATAATACTGAAGATAAAAAAAAGTTAATATGTAAAAAGGAAAGAAAGAAAGAATAATATAATACTGAATAAAGAAAAGAAAAGAAAAAAGAATGAATATGAATATAATACTGAAGATAAATGATATAATGGACTTAACTCCCTTTATAGTCCGACAATTCAGAATGTTAACCAATGATTCAGAAGACTAAATATTGTCGAGTCAGTAGTTCAAGTCTCACCATTCTGTTGAACTCTCTGCCTATAATACTGTGTAACGGGCCATTTCCTTTATAGTCCACCAATATTTTTTTCATTCGTTGTGTATAAAGGCGGCCATTTTATGTTTTATCGAATGACCAGTGCCAACTTGTCAGGCGAAGATGACAGAAAGTAAGTACTACGCTCTGCTACTTTGCTGCGATATCCCCTGCGAACCTGAAATGACCCTCAGGATCACTCTAACCCGTAGTGATAGTAACTGTTTTAATGGGTCCCAGTTATGGGTAAAATAACAATTTTTCCTCTTCTAATGACCCTCAAGATCACTCTGACCCGGAGTGATAGTAACTGTTTTAATGGGTCCGGGTTATGGATAAAATAACATTTTTTCACTTTTAATGACTCTCAGAATCACTCTGACCCGGAGTGATAGTAACTGTTTCAGTGGGTCCCAGCTATGGGTAAAGTAACAATTCTTTCCACTTTTTTGTTGTGATCACAACCTAAACTTATAATATTATTGCTAATGTTTTGATATGACTAATTTTTGTGGATATTAATTTTTTTTTTTTTAAAAAAAGAAAAAAAAAATTTTGGAAATAAAGTATTTATTGACTTTACTAATATTTTGAAGGAAGATTCCATAATATACCCAAAATAAGGTGGGGGTTACAGTTTTTTGTGTATACTGTGGAACTAGTGAGCCAATCAAAATGACTTAACTCCGTTTATAGTCCACCAATAGAATGTTAACCAATCAGAAGACGCAGAGCATTCAATTCGTCGTGTATAAAGGCGGCCATTTATGTTTTTTTCCACCCGAATGACCAGTGCCAACTTGTCAGGCGAAGATGAAAGAAAGGAAGTAGTACGCTCTGCTTCTTTGCTGCGATATCCACTGCGAACCTGAACTACGCTTTCCTACTGTCTCCGAAATATTCACTGCTAACCTCTGGATTCTATACTCGAAGACGACCGTCATGAATTTATAACACGGGCGGGGAGGAACCCGAAAGAGGCTACGCCGAAGGGCGGATTCTCTTTCGGGGAGGTAAACCGACCCTGAACCCGTTTATACGTGTTCAATGGGCATATTTTTGGCCAATCCCACGGGCTCGGAGATTCCACGTTAAACCGGCCTTGTGTCACATGATACCCTCGTGGGGGGGGGACTGAATATCGTCAGTCAGTAGTTCAAGTCGAGGCAGTAGTTCAAGTCGAGTCGAGTAGAGTCAGAGGCAGTCCGAAACAGAGTCGCGTTCAGACAATTACTGCAAGACATTGGAATAGTGATACTGGTCGAGACTACATTGATCTCTCTACTAAACCTGATTGTTCATACTAACACTTCTACTTTTCTGTATATATATATATTCCTGTTTGTAATATATCTGTGTTATTCCATACCTGTGTTCGAGTTTTTCTTTATTGGTTCTACCTTCGACTATCACCGTGGTACAAGGAACCGGACCATAAAAGAAAGAAAGAAAGAAAGAAAGAAAGAAAGTGAGTATAAAACTGAAGGTAAAATGAAAGAGGGAAAGAAAAAGGTGAATATAAAACTGGAGATAAATTAAAAGAAAGATGAAGTGAATGTAAAATAAAAGATAAGAAAAACAAACACATAAATAAATAAAAGAAAGTTTCATATAAAAGTGGACGTTGAATAAAAGAATCAAGGAACGAACGAAAGAAAAAGGATATCGAATTGAAAGTAAAATGAAAGAAAGAAAGACAATGAGTATAAAATTGAAGTTTAAATAAAAGAAAAAGAGAAAGAAAGAAACAGAATATAAAATAGAATGTAAAATAAAATACAAAAGTAACATATAAATGAAGATGGATATAAATTTTGTAGTAAATTAAATGAGGGCAAGACGAAAAATAACATAAAAAACACATGGAAAGACGAAGAGAATTAAAATGATAGATGTTGGATTAAGAAAGGCGGAAATTAATTTGATTCCATTTGATTCTTTTACAGCTTATCAATCCTTTATAGAACATTTAAATACGAAACATATTTTGATATGTGAATTTTTTCCGGATGAGTATTGCATTAATAAATGTTTGAGGCCAGCAATGATTTTTCCAGATAAAAATGCTATTATTTGATCCATAATAGATTCCTACTATTGTCAGTTCTAATTGCGTGAAAGGGAATCTACCGAAACCGACTGGATTCGCTCATGAACAGGCTCATTACAATTATCATTTTCAAGAATATTTTAATTTATCGTGTTCAGTATATAATTCAACGCGTTGAATATCGATTTACGCGTAAGTGATTGAAAGAAAGAAGAAAATAAACGAGTCAAATGAAGAAATTATTGAGAAGAAACAAACAAATAAATGAAAGTAATAACAGAATTTGGATGTCATAATCTGCATTCTATATGCGGAATGTTAAAATAAAGCAGGTGTTAATATTCAGTTATCATCGTAGCGCAGTAAAGAAATACATGATAAACTCGAAAACGCATGACCCCACCAACACATATCTTCCAAAAAATTAAGCCAAAAGATAGGCAGATTGTCGCTGCAAAATTATTGATAGGAAAATATCTCTAGAAACAAAGAAACAGGCGCTGGATTGTTAAAGAAATATATAACCTTCTACATGATGATGCTCTAACTCTTCAGAGATAAAGAAGAGACTTAAGTAACAGAAATGCGGTTTTTCCAAGGACGGATGAGAATATCACGTACATATAATGTAGACGACGAGGCAATTTTAACCAACTATAATGTATTCTTGTATTATGATCTCTATTTGCATTGATCGGAGTATCATCCTCATATTGGTTACCATATTTATCACAACGTTTCGGCCGTTGTACGCTCCGTCCTTCTTCAGGTTGTTGGAATGTCGAACTGAACCCATTATTTCGCTCGCTGAAATAGACTTTTCTGTTCTAATGGATGTCAGCTGTCAGCTGGGGTTAATTCTTTTCACCAATTCTCTGCCGCCTTAGACTGATATTGAATTCATACTCTTTGGTTCAAGTCACTGGATGTAACTAACGCCTTTGTCCACTGTGCCATGTGTCCTTGCGTACATCTGTGAATGGATATGGATGAGAGAACTAGGACAGAAAGGGTCATAATGTACCAAATGTTGCATAGAGTGGCAAAAGACAGAAATATCTGGAGAGATATAATCCTAAAAATTCACGACATATAAAAGAAAGTGGTGTATTGCCAAGTATATATAATCGAGGCAGTGAATGTTTAGAAAAAAATAATATTTAAATAATGATTCCTTTAATCGTTATACTTTATACATTTTTTTATTCATTTCATGCTAAGTAAGGACGAAATGCCACCAGTACGCACGTTATTACAGAGAATAAAAGTGAGTTAAAACACTGAGTGTTGGGAGGATTGAGGAAAAGACAAAAGACAGGCTCGATTCATGAATACAGAAGATAGCGATTAATGTTACATTCAATTTTTTAAAGATTTTATTGATCAGGGAAGCAAGTAAACAGAAGGCAGTTCCCCAGACGGGAAACACGAGAAAAGAAACTGCTGGAGTAAAAGCAGCGATTACATTTAGGTATTTCAGTAGTAAACGGGTGGGACCTAGATGGCAATCTAGTAGCACGCATCAATACATACAGTCGAGATACAAGGGACAAAAAACGTGTCAGAGGATTCGGCATGAAAATATTTGAAGAAAAGGCAGATTGAAACAATGCCACATCAGTGATAAAGTGATTTAAGTTGAGATGCTTCCATTACATTACAGATCCTTTGGATTTATATATTAATATTACTTTGCAATGGTAGTAATAACATAATTCTCTATTTCTCTCTGAATTTCAACTGAACGGATTCTTTTTATAACTAGCATAGTTATAAATACGATCCAAGAGCTCTTCGTAATTAAAGATAAATAAATAAAGATAAATTTATCATGGCTTCAATAGAACTAAACAAAGAGACACCATATATTCAGTCAGGCTTGAAAAGCAGCAAATTCAGCAGAAAGCCGATTAATTTCAAAGGCCCAAATAATACACCAAGGATTATCCCAGGAGCAATAGCCTAGTGAGGAAACATAGTACATATTAATTATGAATACATTTACCTGACACAGGTTTGGCGCTGTGAATGGCATCCTTTTTAATATTGCATTAACCGATTTTTCTACTAGAACTGAAACTATACTGAATAAGATGCCCATAACGCCAAAGATGGTATTGGACATCATTCCATAAGGCTAGTGGTGGGGCAGCATACCGTCCATTGTCCTGAAAAAATGTATTCCTGAATTGGCTCCTGTCCTCTCTAAACTTTACAACTACTGACTCTTGCTTTCCAACCTGTTGAAAGTCCTCATCTGTTGTGCCTGTCTTTAAAAGTTTCGTAACAAGGGTTAGGCCGATCTAACTACCGTCCCATCGGTCTCCTACAAGTGTTCGGTAAAGTCTTCGAGTCTTTAATCAACGCCGAAGTGGTTAAGCACCTTACTTCACATAATCCACTGTCTCACAATCAATATGGTTTCCGCTTTGCCCGATCTACTGCTGACGTGCTCACGGCCATAACTGAATTTGTATACCAAGCACTTCAAAATAACGAATAAGATCGAGGCGTGGCTCAAGATATCTCTAAAGCGTTTGATAGGGCATGGCATGGCGGCCTTCTTCGTAAGCTTCAGGATACGATGTTACATGACGATTATTTGACTTAATACAATCATTCCTGTCAATATATAAATATTGACCTAAATGGGTTCAACTCCATCTCCTTTATCATCAACGCGGGTGTTCCCCAAAGCTCTATCTCGGGCCTTCTACTGCTCCTGTTCTTCACTAATGACCTTCCCAATGTCAGCAGTTACCAAGTAGGCATCTACGCGAACGACATTACTATTTACTCCTGCCTCAATAGTAATCTGGTATCTTTGGAAAAACCAACCTGGCCGCTGATCTCGAAAAAGAGCTCCAATCTGTGGTTGTCTTAGACAGGAAACGGCTTGTAAACTTTACTGCCTCCAATACGAAACTGCTTTCCTTTACCCACTACTGAGAACTTTCCACCCCTCCCATCAAAATGACTGATTCCAACTGACATAAGATGGAATAAATACATTGAATGAATAGCTTCATCTACCACAAAGAAAATTGATTCTATGTCTCGTTCCCGAATGTCTTTCTCGTCTGAGTCCGTCCTTGAAATCTATAAACCAACCATCCGTCCTTGCATGGAATATTGCTGTCAGATATGGTCTAGTGCATCCCGCTGTACGTCTTGAGGTCCTCGACAAAATCCAGAGACGAATAGGCAAATTGTTAGGTCCTGATCTGTTATCTCGTCTGCAGCCGCTTTCTCACAAATGTGGCGTGGCTTCCGTCTGTCTCTTCTATAATATTTTCACGGCAATAGTCCCGACGAGCTATTTTCACTGGTTTCCATACTGTATGAATTTAAGCGAACAACTAGGCTGCAATCCCGGTCCCACTGTCGAAACAGTTATATGTAACCGTCTCTTTTACTCAGACAGCGTCCTCTCTCGCACTTCCCGTTTGTGGAACTCCCTTCCTCTTGATTGCTTCCCTTCAAATATTCAAATGTAATGTCAAGCGCCATCTGACACCCTGAGCTTGTTCCCAGTTCTTCTCTATATATTTTTTTCCTCAAACACGCCTCTTTACTCTTATTGTCAGTCCTCAGTAACCAATTACGTGCTTGTGGAACTCTCACATTGCTTGGGGCGTATTGTTTAAATAAAGAAATAAAAGGGTAGTTTCTAGAGCTTTAGAATTAGCCACCCATTTAAATAAATACACTGAAAGTTGTTAAATCTACCGGAAACCTGTTCTGCATGTTTCTGAAGAAGATAATGTTATTCACAGATAATAAATTAAATATATCTGCTGGGTATCATGAATCCGTATGTCCTGAAGTAATTCAATCTTACATGGATATCTACGTCACTTATATATTAGTAAGTAGCAGAGAAGTCTGTGCTCATTGTCTTTCTAATTATGAGTTGTTTTTTTTCATTCCCCATTGTCTTAAACGTTCGCAGTTACTCGTATATTCGGTCTATAGCATTTTCAACTTTCTCCTGTAGAACCACATTTTGTTGCTGCTTCACTGTCAGATATATCGAATGATATTACGTAACAGTCCAATACTCTTTTATTCGCTTCTAAGGAAATTTTCTTTCATAATTATTCGCTTAGATTTTGGAAGACAACTTTCGCTCTCTCAGTGTGTCTTCAGATTTCGTTGTTGTAATGTTCATCTTCTGTTAAAAGCCTTGTCAGATATTTAATGTTCTTATTACCAATGCGTAATATGTATGTTTTGATGTTCCTTCTGTTGATAAACGCATCTTTAAAAAGAATTTGATTTAAAATTTACGTATAATTTTAAACCACGTGTACTATCAGTGAAAACAATCATTTTTTTTATATTGACTTGAAATGAATTAAGACAAATGTAATTGAAACCCTTTATATTGGAAAGTAATTCGTGCTAAAAGAAACATATAGGGATTAAATCAGCTGCATACAGGTTACAGTAAATCCGAATGTTATTAAAAAAACAAAACAAAGGTTAACAAGAAACTGATTAAATATTTTACAAAATTCAATAATGCAATATTATTGACTTGAACTGCAAACCCCTCGTCCTCGAGACATCGTCTTGAAAACGTCTGTACATAGCAAAGACATCGAAGCAAACCTTGCTTTTATCAAAATGAATCAAATATTTCAATCGCGTCCGATCAAATTCCGTTGTCTTATTTGCTTTTGTTGCAATTACTTAATCGTATCATATTCTATTATTTTTCTTTGTCTTTCATCCACAACTGTCGGGGAAGAAGTCTAGGTCATTCAATTATTGTGCATAATGGAAGTTGTATATTTGTTGGACGGAGGCAATATTGCTATGAGGCAATATTTATAGAAAATTCTCAAAGGAACACACTCTATGTTGAAGACATGAGAGATTAATCGATCATCATCTTTCTCTGATGGACACTCAGATGTTAATAGAAAAAAAATACGACCAGAAAATAGTGACGATGCATAAACGAATTATTGAAAATATTCGTCGACCCATTGATTTAAAAATAGTCGGAGAGGATGATTGTCCGATCTAAAAAGCGCGGATAATTTTCGAACTATAATTTGTCATATATTTGATATAACGTAATTCAAAGATACGAATTCTTAAACATCCCTATGTCATTCTATATATAAAAACAGTTTATCCTAATAGCAGGAGATTCTATACAATAATCGCTCGTATATTAATGTTAATATATGTATATATATATATATGGTGCAGTTCAATTTGTATTGCAATGAACATCCATTGAGTGGCTTGCAGGTCAATACAAATTTAAATATTTGTTTGCGAAGAGATTTCTGACGATCGCTAAAGCGTGAAACCCAGGGTCACAAACTCACATCTATCCAACCAAATATATATATATATATATCAAATATTTGGCACAGTGTGACTAGACGTTCGATTGCTTCAAGATGGGATCGAAACCCGATTGCTTTGACAACAGTCGGAGAATCTTTTCCTAAACGATCTGCACACAGTTGAAACAATGGTTAATTTTTACGTATTTACACTGGGAATAAACACGCCAATAAGGGCAAATTTATAGATGATCCAACATGAGAAATGTGTATATTTTAAAGAAAAAATACTGCAAACGTTTTTAATTATAATGCGTAGTTATTTGTTTGTTTTTTTGTTTTCATATATTTTATTCTAAATATTTTGCTACACGTGTTTCTGGTATTGTGAACTTCAACAGTCGAAGAATGGTTATTTCCACATATTATAGGAAGGAATGGATTTTTTCTTCCTGTCTTAAATCTTTTAGCCATTGTTTTATATATGTTGTAGCACTCATGTTAATCCATCTTTGACTAGCCGGAAGAATTTTTTCTTCTGTCTAGATAAACAAACCAATGTTCAAATTTAAATCCGAATAAGAAGCTCTCTACTATTGTCCTCATCTTTGTCGCTACATCTATTACAAAGTTTCGACCGTTGTACGCTCCAGCCTTCTTCAGGTGGTTGGAATATCGAACTGAACCCTTTATTTCGCTCACTGGGGTAGGCTGTTCTAGTTCCATGTGCTATGTTTCATGGATGCCAGTAATCAGTTATCTCCTGTTAAAGTTCTCCACTGCCTTAGCCGGGTATTGAACTTGTTGAAGATTACACATTTGCCAGTTACACCCCGCAGGAAAATGCAATCTTCCTCTGTGATAGTTATCATCACATATATACATACAGATCATGCGACAAGCATTCAGTTGTTAATCTTCTCAAAATTAGCTCGCCTCAATTACTATATCCTGCACGCGAGGAATGAAATTTCCCGCTCACTAAGGTTGAGCCAATCACGTGATATCCTGCCATATAAACAAAACATGTGTAAGCTCTCACTTAATTCTCTCGCGTTTCATTCCTTGCTGCCATAATGTGACCTTCAAGGACTCTCGCCTTGAGCATGCGTTCAGTCGTTAAAATCATTACCAACATTCACGCAAGTACAAACTCTTAACCCTCCCAAGAACTCTATCTCCAAATTTCTAAGAAAAGTGATAATATTCACTACTAGAATAGAAATTGTAATCAGCAAACAAATAAAAACAAACCAGTCCAAAGGTGAACAACTCCTGAAGTTTTAAGACATTTATTTCCTACTTTATTCACGCACACAGACTACATTTATTTCTGCATTACTGACATTTCACACAAAATTTAACCTGCTTAAATACATGAACAACCTTAAACTGTAAACTATTAAAACATCAAATCAATATATGATCAATTTAAACACAAGTTCATTATATGTATATAAATTGTATATAAATATCTATAGTTATTGTTGAAACCTAAAATACCGTTGTTTCTTATTGAATTGCCTAATGATTGGTTCGTCTTGTATTCTCGTTTTTGTTATATTGTTGTGGGTGGATATTTTGAACACACCTATTATCTAGCCTTCTTACAATTCAAACCTTCTGATACTTTCTAACTCATCACACATCCCCAACAAACTCACACTCTCTGAGAACTGTCACCGGATATAATTAAGATCTTTATCCACTGTGCCATGTGTCCTTGAGGACATCTCTGTATGAATTTTTGGGTATTATGAACCTAATGTCTTCAGCAACGTTTTTTACCAGAGCTCGTATTGCAATGTTTGTTGTTAGATTTTGCTTTTCTCTGGCGCTCCTTATTACTGGTTCCCATATTGTATTCATTTCTATGCTTGGTCGGCTCAGGAGATGTCTGTGGCCTAGCATATGGGCTGATTCATTAAGTTTACGAATTTTCCAATGATGTTCTTTGTCTATAATCTCAACCTGATCCTACAGAGGGCGGTGATCTCCCCTCTCTCCTACATGTGGTCAGCCCCGCCTGATTTTTCCACTTGAAGAGAGAATGGAGATCAGCGTTCTGTGGGGTCAGGTTTAAATCATAGACAAAGAAAACCATTGGAAAATTCGTAAACTTAAGTATAAATAATGTACATAATACCTCATATCAGAAATATAGACAAATAAGAACATCATTAACTACAGAAACTCTCAGTTCTTTGGGGACATTTTCAAAGATTCAGTAAAAGACGCGTAAATCTCGAAAGAGTTTCGGTTGAGAAACAATTGGCATTAATTCTCTTGAAATTTTTCTTGGCGTATGTACGTAACGAATCTGCTATTATCATCAATGACTGCTCCAGTAAAAAGTCTGAAATGATTATATTTATCTACATCGCCCGGTTCACGTTCCACACCGACCTTTGAACAGGAGTAGACGTTTATCCATTGTTCCATGTTTAGAACTGGGTTTTCAGTTCTCTCTAATGTATTTTCCTTCTCTCTCTTCCGTAGCCCATTGCATTTTGGTGGCATTATTACCTTGATTGGGTGGTGCTATGTACTCTTGAACTCTCTACGTCGAGGTGGATTTGGGGCATTGTACAGGGTGAACATCATTGTAAAAAAATAATTAATCACTTTCCTTGAACTATTTTAGATGTACTAATTATAGCGGGTATTTTATAGATTTATGGGAGATAAAGATTGACTTCCCTTTAAAATATACCACATCCGGTCCAGTCAACAGGATTCGGATTTGGGCATGTTTTTAGAAGTTTCGAGATCTTGCAGGTAATGTCATTCATTCTTGGGTTTTCATGACCTTATCAGATGGCGCGTACTAATGTTGTTAAGAGTACCATCTTCTTTTGATAATGTTTTCTCTCAAAAAACCTCCTTATAGTCAGCAGTGTTGACCCTTAAACCTCGAGGAAAAACGTAAGAACGCATAATGTCTCACTTGATGCTAACCGCTTACAGGACCTTCACAGATGCCGGAACATTATCTGTTATCCTTTCCATTGATATTTTGGACGTGATCATAGTTTTTCTTATCAGAGAAAGACAAAACAAACCCAGACTCTTGATGCTTCGATCTTCTCAAGAAGCACTTTTCGATGATCAGACGGTTATCTTTCTGTTTTCACACATTAATTTGGCTACTGTCCCATGATTGTACTCGAAATCTTTGGAGTCTTTGCTAGCTATAGAAATCATCATTTGAGTTCCTAACAATTTTGACCAATGGCACTGGAGTAAATATCTAAATATATAAACTCCACCAAAACCATCAGCTCCGTTTGCTATTCAGCATTCAAATTTTCGCTCACTTTTTTTTTCTTTTTTTTTTCTTCTTGGTCAAATCTCAGTTCGACTTTACGACTGTCATTTGATATTTTCTGTAAACATTAAATCTATAACAGGAATAACAAACCATACAAACTGGCTCCATACGTAAAAGTGAAAATGGACATTTATTATCGAGGAAATGAATACGTTCATTTTATTCGCAACAACGGCAAATTGATAGAAACTTATTTCTGCAAAAAGATCTCGTCTCTTTCGAAGTCAACATGATGACGTGTAAATGTTATCAGTCGGTGTTTTCAACTGCCGTTTTCCAAGAGGGTACGCGTGTGATTTGTTTTAATGTTGAATATATATTTTCCTAGTTAAATTACAGGAGTAGAAACTCTAATTTTCTCCCGTCAACTGTTCAGTTATTGAGAAAATATGTTCAAACTAAGTACAAGTGCAAGTAAAAGGAAAATTATATTTATCTTGCTAATAAGGGATTGAGAAAAAATATTAAAGAACGTTGATTCCGATGAATTTCCGAGAGAAATAAATTTGATCAAAATCACTTCCTTGAGTAATATGTTATTATCTATATCTATGTTGCACCGGACTCTAACACAAGGGAATTACACCGGTTCTCACTATATATAGTGCCAGTAATACCTACCCGGTGTAAGCAGCGACAGTACTACAACTGCCTAGCTGAGTAGTACCCGTTTCCTACCTTTGTATATGTGATGTTAAATACACTTGTTCTTTAAACAAACTTCGACTTGATATTCTTATTTTTACTATTGTGCCACGACACAACAATCTATAATTCTCAAAATATGTGTGTGTGTGATTGGATGTTGTTTATGCGTTTCCACAGTTTTCATACCATTTCGATGATTTTATTTTTGTTTGATAGATAATTCTTCAGTGCCAGTTTTGAGTCCAAATTGGTTGGAAAAATAACAACTTTCAAAGTGAAAAATCGAAAAAAAATTTTGCCCCAAAATGAAAGGCAATATTTAATGTCTGTAAAAAACAGCGTACAGTAAATTTAGAGATTTGAAATCTAACGCAAAATATTATTAAATTAAAAAAAAGAAATATATTATAAATAAAAATTATCGTATATAATTATAACGGTCCATAGAAGCGGTTCCTTCCTTGCATGATTGAGAAGGCAAAACGCCCCTTTTCAAGGCCAGCCTCCTTTCAAATTGTTAAACCCTTTTTGGGGATATACGCCAGTTGCACCCACCCGGGTGGGCTGATTTAAAAACACAACTGCTCCACTTGAGCGGCAAAAATACCCAGTAATGAAACACCTGAACGAAGGCGGGTTATACTGCTAGAATACACACACACACACACACACACATATATATATATATATATATATATATATATATATATATATATATATAATCTCGACTCTCCCGTCGCGTTCGACGTATGAGGTCAGGCCGATAAGTCCCCAAAACCGACATCCTGACACCGGCACATGAGATTTGTTTATAGTGGTGAAGGCCTCGTGTTTCTACCAGCCACACTTTTTTGCAATTACTATATATATATAGTATTTGCATTATTCGGACTATTGTCCTCATCTTTGTTGCCCATATGAGTTCAATCCTGGTTAAGGCGGTGGAGAACTTGAAGAGGGGAATTAACAGGATATAACTGATAACTGACATCCACGAGACATGGCACGTGGACCTAGAACAATCTACCTCAGTGAGCGAAATAAAGAATTCAGTTCGATATTCCAACCATCTGAAGAAGGTCGGAGCGTACAACCGCCGAAACGTTGAAATAAATATGGCGACAATGATGAGGACAATAGTCCGAATCATGTAAATAGTGTACATAATACCACATCTCAGAATATATATATATATATATATATATATATATATATATATATATATATATATATATATATATATATATATATATATATATATAACTGACATTGAAGTCAACGCCCAGAGGCGACATTCTGTTTAATGCTGAATGCTATCGTCAAGCGAACATCTCTTTGTCAGATGCTTTTCTGCCAGATGTAGTTTATAACTCTTGGAGTAAAATGTTTTACAGCTATGAATGCCTCGGTAATCAGAGAAGAATTCCTGGCCAAACTTTGTCGCATAACATGAATCAGATATTATTGAACAGAATATTTGTCGATAGGAGAAAGCCCCGACATGTAGATTGATATCTTTATCAAGTGCAACATGGTTGTGATAATAAAGCTATTCTCAGACGAAAAATCATATTTTTTTTTTATGCGCTAGTGTTACTTACATTTATTTCACAGTGCCTGTTCGTGTGTATCATTGCACTGAAATATCTCTATCTCCGGTCACACTTGATCTACATAGACATACACGTTTTCTGGAATCAGGATGATCCTACGGTTGAAAATCTGCCTTTCATCTGGTGCTTGAACAGCCAACATTGGTATCTGTGTTTGGATGAGGTAGGAACAATTAAAAATTCAAATCTATCTATCTATCTATCTATCTATATATATATATATATATATATATATATATATATATATATATACATCTAAATAAATAAATAAATAAATGAATGAATAAATAAACGGCAAATTCTGTTTGTCCGTTCATGTCTGAAACCTCTGTATCCTGGGTCACACTAGATCTACATAGATATAATATACTTTTCTGGAATCATGATGATCCAAGGATTAGAAAAACGGTCCTCATCTCGTGCTTGATAATCCAAGATTGTGATTTGTACCGCGATGAGCAGGGAACGGTTAAAAATTCAATATTTAAAATAATTGAAGAAAATAAGTCATTTAAAAAGTTTTTTTTTTTGGCAATAATATTGAGTTTGAAACATTTTTTTTTGAATTGAAATGTATTGTTTTAAATTAAGTTTGATATATCTCGAAATTGAAGAAACTAAATTTATTTCTTCAAAATGCCAAGGAATTAGTGTTAAAGTGAGAGGTTTCGTGACGCCAGGCTTTTAGTTCTGCAGAGTCTGTGATTTGAAGAACTCAATTCAATTGAAGTTCCACGGAGCTTGTGATTTGAAGAAATTCACTGAATAAATGAGTCTCTTGAAGACAAACAAAGTTCGACGACCATAGCTCTAGATATCTCTTAGGCTTTCGAAAGGTGTGGTAGACAGGCTTAATACACAATTTCTCCAGTTTTGAAATGACTGGAAGTTTCCTCTCGATATTAAAATCTTTCCTTCTGAAGATAGTAATCAATGGCCAGTCCTCCGGGGCGCTAGAAGTCACGCGGACGTCCTCCAAGGTCACTCCTCAGACCGACCCTCTTTTCGATCTGCATAAATGATCTTCCTAAGAATATACTCAGATGATTTGTAGGCATATATACTAATGGTACGACTATAAACGATCGCATCTCTAATCCTCTCGATGGTCTAATTTTGGCGACTGAACTCCCTTTCGAACTTCACGAAATACACAATGGACTAAAAACTGGCTGGTTACATTCAATGGTTCGAAGACCAACGTAGTTACATTCCAGTATCACTGATATGACCGCAAACTAACACCAATCTAGAGTAAAGGAGGAGGTCTCGGGAAAGCACAGAGCCTTGTAAAACTGTTGTGTCACCAACTGTCACACGACCTCAAATGGAACTCACATATCCTGCTATACGTGTACATACGATATCTGTACATACGATACCTGCTAAAGATGCAGGTAAAATGACCTACTTCATTAAGTACTCGACATCACCTTCTATCCTCTACCTCTACAAGAGACAGATAAGGTCAAAACGAAGTACTGTTGTCATATTCGGGCGGACGCTGCCCAAAACACACGCTCCAAAAGGGTCTCCAAGCCATTGTGGGGGACGAAATATTCTCCACCTTTCAACCTCTCTCCCACAGGCGGGAGGTGGCAACCCACTCATTGCTCTACAGTTTCTTCCGCGGAAAGTGATAAAACGGACTACATTCCCACCGCGACAAACCTTCCCAGCAAGAACACGCCATGCCACTTAAATACGATGTTTCACCGATCACAATAATCTTAAACTGTTCAAGACTAGACTTAAACTTTATCCTCCAATTCCAATTCACACAAATAGCCACCAAATGTGACCGCTAACTCGAGTGGTCCGTGAGAATTGTAAAGGATGAACATCGCAGTGAAAAATAAAATTAAAAAAAAAATCAGTTTTCAACCTGAATTGGGATTTCATCTTAAATCAGAATTTCGGCTCAAATATGTCTTTTGGCCAGAATTGAACTTATAGTCCGAATCTGAATTAAAGTGAGGTTTTGAAGTTCCATAAAGCGAACTAAGGAATTCGAAGATATTTCTTCAAAATGCTCATTGATGATTTCACTGCAGGACGATTGGTCGCATAAATTTTGGACTGGAGGTCCATTTAAACCTCCACAGGACATAGTGGAGTGAGAATTTAAGATAGTTTTAAATAAAAAGAGAAGTGACTCCGCATGAAACTATACACATATATATAACTCCACAATATATATATATATATATATATATATATATATATATATGCTCTACTTAGAGTATTGTGCACTCTAAATTTTAGCTTATGACACGTTTGGGTGTTTTTCTTTGGACTAAAACCTTAAGACACTGAACAATTTATTTCACCGTGATCGGATGTTTCTAGTTCTTTCTTCTTTTTTTTAATTTTTTTCTCTCGGGCAACAATTTGTTTTGATTGGCTTACAAGTTGTTCTATCCGGAGGTTTTCCAACCAATGTTTATTATTATTATTATTAGTTGTAGTAGTATTATATATATATATATATATATATATATATATATATATATATATATATATATATATATATATATATATATATATATCCTATTTAATATTGACTCATCGAAGCCAAAAATTAAAATAAAGAAAAAACAATACAGCAGTCATCTGTGAAAACCACAAAATTTGCAGAGAAGTTATTAATCGTCTTTATAGTAACGTTAACAGAGTCGCTCCATAAATTTAAATGCCCAGCTGTTTCCAGAAGCCCAAGCAAGAATGCATATTTGGATTTTGTTCAGCTTGCTTTCATAAGAATATTTGATTTTTCCGCTATTGTTTGTTTCTATGTTTTATTCTCTTCTGAAATTCGGTTAAGATCACACGAGGTAACATCATTCGATTATACTCAATTATAATTAATGGCTTCATTTTTCAGACTTTGGCTGTTTCCTCATCAAACGCAAGGGCTTGGTTTTCTGACACAGCAGAATGTTTCGTTTGAAATTCTTAACTTTCATGAAAGGGAGTGTCTTCCATCATTGCTGCCTGGTTCGCCATTCTCTTCCGGTGTGCATGTATTCCTGTGCTTGCATAATAACACCTTATACCACATTGCTACTCATAATACATTAGAGACCTAATGGGACCACATATACTGCATCTATAAAAATAAAAGTGTTGCGTCTACGGGAAGATAGCCCAACGGGACCCAACCGCTTCATGCTGGTTTAAAATCCAAAGTAGTTATGGCCAAATGACGTTGAAACACAGGATTCCGTTCGATTAGCGAAGTTAAGAAATTTCGAGCTTGGTCAGTACCTAGACGGGTAACCATATGAGAATACAAGATGCTGTAAAGCTTAGATGTGCATGGCGTGTAATATATAATAGCTCGGAATTGTTAATCGAAGAGCCGAGTTCCAAATTTCGATTGAGCCGTTATGTACACTTACTCGTAAATACGATTACCAAACGTATGAATCCAATGATTCCCACTAGTTATGGGTTAATCAGTAGAACTTGTATCAGTAAATCATTATTGTCAGCATATATTTGGTAGATATTATGAAGTGGTTTTTCCGTTACACTCCCTGCAGTTTAAAACTGAAATTAGACTTGAAACTAAAGAATCCATTTTACACTCTGATTTAACCGATAGATATGGAGGCGAATATATAAATAAAGCCCTTCGCGTCGGAATTGGTGCCGTGACCATAGGATCAGAGCCTGGAGCAGCCACGTCACGTCACATGGAGGCGAATGTATAAATAAAGCCCTTCGCGTCAGAATTGGTGCCGTGACCATAGGATCAGAGCCTGGGCAGCCACGTCACGTCACATGGAGGCGAATGTATAAACAAAAGCCCTTCGCGTCGGAATTGGTGCCGTGACCATAGGATCAGAGCCTGGAGCAGCCACGTCACGTCACATGGAGGCGAATGTATAAATAAAGCCCTTCGCGTCGGAATTGGTGCCGTGACCATAGGATCAGAGCCTGGGGCAGCCACGTCACGTCACATGGAGGCGAATGTATAAATAAAGCCCTTCGCGTCGGAATTGGTGCCGTGACCGCCGGATCAGAGCCTGGAGCAGCCACGTCACGTCACATGGAGGCGAATGTATAAATAAAGCCTTTCGCGTCGGAATTGGTGCCGTGACCATAGGATCAGGCCTGGGGCAGCCACGTCACGTCACATGGAGGGCGAATGTATAAATAAAGCCCTCGCGTCGGAAAAATGCCGTGACCAAATCCAGAGCCTGGGGCCTAATCGCCCCTCCAAAATGTATAAATAAAGACCTTCGCGTCTTAGAATAGGTGCCGTGACCATAGGATCAGAGCTGGAACCTTGTCATGGACGAATGTATAATTGCTGCTTCGGAGAATTGGTGCCGTGACCAATGATCAGAGGGGCACCACATCACGTTTATGGGCGAATGTATAAATGCACCCCTTCGCGTCAGGTGTTGGTGCCGTGACCATTCTATCAAAGAATTAACTCGCCACGATCGTCAAATGGGGCGATCTGTATAAAACAAGCCCTTCGCGTCAGTTAATGCCGTGACCATGGGATCATACCTGGGGCATTATCCATCGGTTGAACAATCAAAATAAAAACCTTCGCGTCGAATTGGTGCCGTTTCACCTGGGGCACCACGTCACGTCACATGGAAAGATAAATAAAGCCCCTTCGCGTCGATTTCGTACAAAACAGATACGGCTGTAAAAATCTTTCACACCGTTAATCAATTTGATCACAACTGCTATCTATAAAAATCTTCTTTTTCCTAATCGCCCTCCAAAAAGAAATCAGCTTTCTTCTTAGAATAGTCTAATGTTGGAACCTTGTATACTATCAATTGCTGCCGGAGGTAAGAAGTTCACAATGAACGAGGAACACATTCTTTATGTCAAATATAAATGCACCAATTAATGTTGGTGTTTTTAAAACTAATATTCTATAAAAGAATTAACTCGTTACGATCTGAAATTTCTAATCTATATAAAACATCGAAGCTACGGTTAATCCTTTAAGACTTTATATACTAGAGATTATCCATCGGTTGAACAATCAATAAAACAGCAAAAAACGAATATTTCACGCACATATCTTTGGAAAGAGAATACCTAATTATGTGAAGGATTTACTCTGGAAAATCTTACGTGTAGTTAGTAAGATCACAACTGCTACTATACAAATTCATGGAAAACTCTGATTATTTACATTATTCGGACTATTGTCCTCATCTTTGTCGCCATATTTATCACAACGTTTTGGCCGTTGTATGCTCCGGCCTTCTTCAGGTGGTTGGAATGTCGAACTGAACCCTTTATTTCGTTAACTGGGGTAGACTCTTCTAGTTCTACGTCCTCAACTACACATGGCACACTGGATAAAGGCGTTGATTAGATCCAGTGACAGGACCCAAACAATATGTTCAATGCCACTTAAGCCAGTGGAGAACTTTCAGAGGAAACATCCGGAGATAACTGATAACTGACATCCATCAAACATGGCGCGTGGAACCCAAATCATGCGTGGGTTAGAGTTTGTAAATCTGACCTGGTGTATTTCTTCTAAATTTCACTGAAATATAAACGGTACAGGCCAAAGATTATAAAGACTTAAAAATGTCCCTTTATTCTCTTCTTCTTTTTATTATTATTAAGCTTTTTTTTATTTTGTGAAGTTATGAATTCAAAGAAGTCTGTATTCGAGTTTTCGTAACTGCTGCTAATTGAAAGGAAAGTTGGTATCGAAGGAGAAAGGCAGCCATTTTTAATTGCTTTGGCGAGGTTTTTGTTTTGTGCGTGAACAGCTTCGTAGAGGAGTTAATTTGGAAGAAAGCTCAAGATGAAAAGAAATAGGGAAATAAAGAAAAGAACGAAATATATTACTGACAAAAATGAAGAATTCGATGATGAGGAAGAAGAGAAAAACACAAGGGGGGACTCTGATGTTGCTATAGAAAGATTTTAATATAATAATTATTGAATATACAATAACTTTTCCTATCACTAACGCTTCCTTTATTTCCTGAACAATGACACAATTTTCTTTCTAATATTCTATGCTCATCCTTTTAAAATCAAATGAGTCACTTTAATCTTCATAATCATTTAATCCTCACTTTTCGTTAATAAAATATCTTCCACAATACACTCAGTTTCCCACAAATAAAAAGATGCTAACATGTTAAAAATTCTGTCGTTAGTCAATGTCAACTTAGTTTCTTGTTGAATGTTCAAAAGAGCAATATTCCTTAATTCCACAAGTTCATATCTTCACTGATAGGAAACATATATATATTCGAATCATCCACATCTACTTTGAATCTTATGTTGGAATTTTCACTCAGATAATTTCTTCCCAATACGTGCCATCATTACACTCCTTATCGGAACGTAAAACAAACTGGGTCTTGAAAAACTGACTTTGATAAAAGTATAAGAGTCTAGTTAATAAAAGTTTCATTACTGTTTTCACCATAATGGATCAAATTGTTATACCAATGTATGTATGACGGGTTAACGCTTAATATTCATTATTTGCTGGGATGCATTTCTGATTCTAGATTCTGATTTTTCAGAGAATTGAAAAACTTATTATTTAATTCGGGTAGAAAGAAATCGATTTTCAAACGTTCGGCCTCAATATCAACTGATGCGTTATTATTCTTAATAGATTTTTAAATTTCCCTCATTAGATGGTTGTTTAAGTTTGGTGGCGGCCGTTTGTACTAATTGGATGTATATTATTTTATGATCTACTCCTTTGGGCATCTTTATTTTTAATGTGATTAGGGTTGACATATAACTAAAAGTATTTTTGTGACAAGGATATTTCTTCTGCGTTGCTCATGATAGTGATTTTTATTTATTTCCTACATGTTTTACTACATTATTTATAGTATTCGGACTAGTGTCCTCATCTTTGTCGCTATATTTATTACAACGTTTCGGCCGTTGTACGCTACGTGGTTCTTCAGTTGATTGAAATATCGAACTAAATCCTTTATTTCGCTCACTGGGGTAGATTTTTCTAGTTCCAAGTGCCATGTTTAATTGATGTCAGTTATCTCCTGTTACTTTCCCTCTGAAAGTTCTCCACTGCCTCAAGGACACATGGTACAGTGGATAAAGGCGTTAGTTAGATCCAGTGTCAGGACCCAAAGAGTGTGAGTTCAATACCCGGTTAAGGCAGGGCAGAAGTAGGAGAGGGGATTTAACAAGAGATCACTGATAAAAATCATGGCACGTGGAACTGGAACAGTCTACCCCAGCGAGCGAAATAAAGGGTTCAGTTCGACATTCCAACCACCTGAAGAAGGCCGGAGCGTACAACGGCCGAAATGTTATAATAAATATGGTGACAAAGATGAGTACAATAATCCGAATAATGTACATAATACATCATCTCAGCAATATAGACAGACGTTTTACCATATTGTGTATGCTTCTTCGTTTCAGTGGTTTCGTTTCCCATTTTCCAGGTTTCTGGTTTCTGAGAGAGTTATTTATTTTTTCATTGGTAATTTTTATGCTTTACTATATCGCTAATACCATGGTAAGTGCTCGAATGAACTGCGTCTACTGATTCTACCAGGTCTGACGTTAATTTTCAGGACCTGCAATGGCAATGACATAGTAACAAACTCCCTACATCCATTCCATATTCTATCGGCGAGAAGATAGTTTCACTCAAACAGCTTCTTCCGGCGAACAACTGTCGTACTGAACAGACTGTTTCCCCCAATCACTACAATCTTAACATCATCAAGTCTTGAGTCAAGTTATCTTCCCCTCCTATCAATAAAAACTACTCCCTATCATAACCTTCTCTCACGTCTGACTCCGAGACCGTGTAGAGGGTGACTTTTTGTAAAAAGAAGGCAAAAAAATATCAGGATTGTCGTCCCATGGGTATATCATTTTCCTTCTAAGAATTCTTGGAATGGCATTATTTGATTGCTTTCTGGTCTTTTGATCAAGATCTATTGCCATAAATTGTTGCAGAATTTTAATAAATTTCTTTCATTCTTAAGACCTTGTGTTTTATACGTAAGTGCTTTTCGTGGTTTGTAATAAGAGTAGCAGTTCCATAAATTGTCTTATCATCCTAACAGTGATGTTCTTTTCAGATAGACTCTCTTCGTAGGACGTTAGAAAACAAATAACTGTCAGAGAAATTCAATTTTCGAAAGATGAAAATACGTCAAACAGTCACAGTAAATTATCGTATGTTTTGGAAAAGACTGCACGATATTCAAGCAAAGTTATCGTATGTTTTGGAAAAGACTGCGCAATATTCAAGCAAAGTTATCGTATGTTTTGGAAAAGACTGCACGATATTCAAGCAAAGTAAAGAAACTGGTCTACTGTTTATAGAGAATCCTCAAAAAAAAAAGACTTGACCTTATTAAAAAAAAATCTTTGAAGGGATTTTACACTATAAATATACTATCAGCAATTAGTGAGGAAGTGAGTTATATCCACTGCTATTAGTATACCGTTTATACTCCAGTATCATGCCACTTTTGAAGACCTAACTTTGAAGCTAATGTTAATGGAGTCACATCATACACGAGATATAAAATTACCGTATGTCCTGCTGGGCCTTTTGACTAAACTATATCTCAAAAAGTCCAGCTGTATTTAAAATAAACATGATTTTGACAAAACGGACGTTTTACTTAACTGTTACCAATATTAATGCACAGAATATTAATGCACAGAATATTATTTATCATATAAAATACCAACACAGAGAATACGCATCTTTTCCATTGTTTACGTTTATAAGATAACTTCAACTGTTTCTCGTTCGGTTCTTTATGTCTGTACGTGTTTACGCAATGAGTATAGCGTTACTAACGATCATTTTATCATTCCCTTTTACTTTTCTAACTAATTTAACTAGAATATTGGATAAAGAGATAGATGAAAAGAGGCTAGTCTATTGTAAATTGGATTCTCAAAAAAAGAACTCGCATGATACACGAGATATTTTATAAAATTAAATTTTTGTAAATGAATATTACGTATGATCACGCGTTACATGAGTATGCAAGGTAATCATTACTGATTTCAATGTAGTACTATATATAATAATGTAGCTAGTATAACACCAGGTTAATATTTAACGTGAAAAGCAATAAAAAAACTTCTGTAATAAGAATTATTTGAAAGGAAATGCTGATAACGTTGCGCTCGATATTAGAATCGTGGTCCTGGGTGTTAATTCAGCAGAATACCGTTCTCAAAGAGAGGAATCTTATCTGCGTCCCTGAACTATTGATTAAATCGTAGGGAATATTGACCTTTTTCATTTTTAAATTTCAACCTGTACGACTGAAGTATATCTCTGAATTTTAAAACTGATTGGGCCTGTGACAGGCATCTCTACCGCGTAAAACACTTGCAACGACATTGCAGTAGCAACAACTAATTTTGGTGAGGCTGAGACTTTAAAGTAGTATCGATATGGCTCTCTACTCCACAGGTTATTATAAGGAAGTTTGAGGTAGAGGGAAAAATAAAGAGAGAGAGAGAGAATGAGAGAGAGAGTGAGTTGTAAGATGCATCGAAAATCAGAATTGAAAGAATTGTCTCTGGTTAGGTATGTCGCTAACGTTACATTTTTTTCTAAACAACATATTTTTCTCTGTCCCTACTATACAAAGACGTTAAATTAACTAAAAACTATGTTTACTCTATTCAGCTCATTTGATTTCATATCCATATGTCTGGAAATACAAACGTTTTTATTTAACAGGCATAACTAAGTTTTCTTTATTTTTATTTTATTATTGTTTGACATTCGGATGCGCGGATGTTTGATATATGAAAAAATCGGAACGACACAAATTCTTCCTAAGTGTCCACAGTATTGACTTGCAGATGGTATTCTTTTGTTTTAATTTAGTTTAATTTACCTTTAAATCAATTAATTGTCCTTAAATAACTTTTCAGAAAAATATATTTTATTTTTGGAAAATTCTTTTTTTTAAGAGAGAAGAATGTTTTGTTAACAGATGTGTCAATATGGACCAATTTTTAGATTTTACCATAATGAGAGAACAAGATTCCAATCAATATGTGTTCGGTTGGAAATACATTAAAGTCTTTTTCTCATTGAAATTATTAAATTTAATCTATTAGTTTAGAATTCAAAGTTTCAAGGAAGCTTTTTTAAAATGCATTTTAAACATAGGTATCTCATTGTTTGTTTGGTTTTTGAGCAGGGGAGTGGGTATCTATAACGGAAATTTTGTAAATCAACGAAATTGAATTCTGAACATAATTGTAAATCAAATAGGAAACATTTAATTTTTCGTCGTTTTTACTGTTTAATTGTTTAAGTTCAAACATTTGGAAATATACGTATAAGTATATATCAGTCTTTTTGTGTGGGGAGGAGAAATGACAAAATGATCCAAGTATTGCAAATACAAACTTGAATTTGGATTTTGAGAGGCACCATAATTAAAAAAAAACAACAAAAAGAGAAGATTTCGGATATAACCTTTTAATCTCAGATGACTATTGTCTGATATTTGAATACTTGCTACAGATTTATACAGTCTTCTAAAAATTAAATGAACATCTATTAAAAAAAGCACGTCTAATGTCATCTTCTATATTTTTCATCCTCTTCTCTAGAAAAGAATTAATTTAGCAGTAAGGTGTTTCATATTTTTCTAGGTTATTTCCACAGTGTATTATTTTATTGCCAATATTTCCATTGATAGTTGGATTCTTGACATAATATATTACTTCATAATAAATATTAATATTAAATATATATTTTTATCCCTATCAAGGTATTTTTGAAATAGCCGCTTGACGCTTGTCGTATGCAGTTACCTTATACCATATTAACTTCCATGTATTGTCAGACGGAATATTTTAATATGTGTGACAACAAAGTCCCAAAACGGATAAATAGTGAACGAATGAGAAATCGATTACACCGAACTCTCGGACATAGAAAAATTGCAGATGATAAAAATAGGAAAAAAAGATATATATTTATTTTTCAAAAGTAACCTGTGACCATGTATTTTAAACATTATCTGAATCCCTCCATTGCTTAACCAAAAATTCAAAAAAGGGTCTTTCTGCATTTTTGACGCATTTCAGTTCAAAAGAAATGTCTAGCCATAATCTTTTCATAAATTGACAGGCGCATATATTTACATAATATCCAGATTAAATGAAGACATTTGTACAAAACTTAAATGGTTTTATAGGGGATTACAGAGAGAACATACCGAGGGCCATAACTAAAAACAAAAAATTGCAGATAGTACATTTAAATATCAGGATGATGGTTGTATGGTTTTCGAATCCTTGTAAAATCATTTCTACGTGATTTATACAGCATTGTAAAAATTAAGTAGATATATATTTTTAAAGTATTTAGAAAAACTTATCTGATTTCACTTTGAATATTTTTTATTCTATCCTCTAGAAAATAATCAACTTAGAAAGAAAGATTTTCGCATATCTTTCTAGTATATTTCCAAATTGTTTGATTTTATTGTCAAAACATTTTTTGATAGTTGGATTCCTAATATAATATATTAGTTAATAATATATTTTAATATTAAATAAACTTTTTTCTATATCAAGATATTTTAAAACTAGTTACGTGACGCCTGTCATATGCAGTTGTGTTATAACATGTCAATTTCCATGAATTGTCAGGAATAAAATTGACTTGATTAGATAAAAGCACTAGTTCAATAGCATGTCTATGTCATTTAAATGTGCTCAAATACCTAACGTGAGTGAGAAATAAACCCAAGCAGGTAAATAATGAACGGAAGAGAAATCAATTTCACAGTTTTCTCAGTCATAGAAAATTACAGATGATAAAACAAACAAACAATAAAAATAGAATCAACATCCCGATTGAACGATAGACATTATAATTGTAAAACCTTAGAGGCTAAATAGATACTTATATATTGTAAATAGAATTTTGTATTTGAAAATTTATTCCGAAGCTGATAAAATATTTTTCGTCAATAATTTTCTTGGGATTAAATGCATATTTCTGTAAATCAAATTAAAGAATCATAGAAGGCTTTGATGAATGAATCGTGTCACGGCTCATAGATACAGAAAAAAAAATGAAAGGTGCAGATTGTACATTTCTATGAGGCTCTAATACTGATTACTGACAAAATTATACTACTAATATTAGTATTTATGTTCTTTGCTTCTTGTTGTGACTGAAGAATTGCACGAGTACATTTTTCTTTATGTTTTGTATCCACTCGGTAAGTAGGCGGTCATGGCCCTCCACAAGTTCATGTCTTTTGCAACTCTTTTTGTCTTCTTTTTATTCGGCCTAAACCTTCTCCAGCAAACCATTATTCACTATGTTATTAGTTCGTTTCTTCTATCCTTTGTGCCTTCAATCTGTCCTGTGTGTATCAGATTTTCCAAGCCCTCTTTCTTTATTATGTGTCCTTCAAATTTCAGGTGTCCCTTCCGAATGTTATGCATAATAATTCGGGGTTCGCAGTCAAAGCATTAATGCATCAATTTACACAACTGCTTCTTAAGGATATAGTTATAATTTCTCTCTCTCATTCTTTCGCTGTTGTATATATATATATATATATATATATATATATATATATATATATATATATATATATTGATGCATGTTTCATTAAATAATATAGACACGTTTTTTGTTTATTTATTTTAAACAAATTCATTTCATATCGTCTGATAAGCTTAATAACATTATCATTGAAAGACGAAAGAAAATCACCATATTGATACATGTTTTTTTTTTTAATCCGATCTAAGCTTTCGGCTTACATAAGCAGTCATCAGAGATGACAAGTACATTACAATAAATTAAACAATACACGGACATAGCAACAATGATGGTCTGTTTTGTTCGCATGGAAGATTTCCAAGCAACGACAAACTCGTGCATACGACCCACAGGAAGCGAAAATCGCACCGCGGCCCATGACATCATACATGTCCACGTGAGTTTGGAAACGAGAAGTGTTAAGTTTACCAAATTTGGTAATTATATCCTACTCCTACTTCTTCATCATCATCATCATCATCATCATCATCATCTTCTATGTGCCGTGTCCCTTCAGAACGTAGGCAATCATGGCTCTCCACAATGTCCTGTCCGTTGTAGCTCTTACTTTTGCTATCTCTGTTAAACCTTACTAAGCTCTCCATATACACAAGCTCGCTAGTTAGGTTATACGTGTGCTTCCTTCGGTCCGTCTTCCCTTCAAACTATCTTGGGAGTATCAAATTTTCCAAGCCCATTTTCCTCCTTACATGCACTAGAAATTTCAACTGTCTATTTCTGATGTTATTTATCCGTATCGTTTTGGTTTCCATATTCTCTAAAATTTCCTCGGTGCTCACATTTTCGGTCAATGGTATCCTAAGTATTCTTCTATAGAACCATATTTCTCTTATTTCAAGTTTCTTCTTCATCTCTGAGGAGATTGCACAATATTCACTGCCGTATAGGAGGACAGATATCCCGTAACAGCTTAATAATCTTTTCTTTGTTTCTGACGATGTTTTCTGTTTCTCTATAGCCTGCTTAGCATTTGGAAGGCATCTTTGACTATTCCAATGCACATACGGGTTTCAGTATCGCGTTTTCCTTTCACTGTAAAAACAATTTCCAGATATTTAAATTTCTGTACTTGTTTGATTTTGGTATCACTGATTTGTAATTTACAATTTGGGCTCATCCTTTTGAGCCATTGATGTATAATTCAAATATATGCGAACATTTTGTTCGCGGTAGATAACTTCACTGCAACGTCTCTTTTCTTCCATTTAAATTTCTAATTGAACATTCATGTTTCCAAATTTCTCTCTGTCGTTGCTTTTAACTTCCTTCGAAAAAACTCCACGCAAAATATTTTATTATTCACCACGCGTCATATACAGTGTCATGAATATCCGAAATGTTCTTTCTCTTTTCATTATACACGAAACGATAGCATCTTTCTCATTAGTCTTTTGCCTTCTGCACGGGGTCATGTCTCTCGGATCAGAGTTCCGTCCGTCCCTTTGCTCAGTTCTTTCAAACGGCCAGGGCAAACGATCCTCAGACAAAATCTAATCAACCATTAATAAAAAGCAATCAACTGACCCGATCGATATCTTCATCAATTACCATTAGCTGATAACTTCATAAATAGAAATAATTCCTGCGACGATTTTTTAAAAGTTTTATTTGGCTTTTCTTTACCCTTCTCACTAGAATTTCGACAGCCATATTGGATATTGTTTGCCGGATATCATATTGCAAAACGTTCTTGCTTAGAGTTTTTTTTTATTTCTTGTATACCTTATAACACATTACCATCATTGTAGCAAATAATCCTTACAACAAATTAACAAAAAGAAAAATGTCGGAAATGAATGGCGTTATGTTTTCTTTGTTTATTTAAATGAATGATTCAGACTATTACACCCATCGTCAATATCTTAGAATTTAGATTTTACTTCCATTTTCGACATCTTGGAATTGTTTAGACTATTGCATCTACCGTTGACATTTAGGCGTTATTTAGACTATTATACACATCTTCGAATAATTTAGACTATTACACCTCTCGTCGAATTAGTTGGACTATTACACCTCTCTTCGAATCATTTAGACTATTACACCTCCCTTCGTATTATTTAGACTGTTACACCTCTCTACGAATTATTTATACTATTACACTTCTCTTCGAATTATTTAGACTGTTACACCTCTCTACGAATTATTTAGACTGTTACACCTCTATTCGAATCATTTAGACTATTACACCTCTCGACGAATTATTTAGACTATTACACCTCTCGACGAATTATTTAGACTGTTACACCTCTCTTCGAATTATTTAGACTGTTACACCTCTCCCCGAATTATTTAGACTATTACACCTCGCTTCGAATTATTTAGACTTTTACACCTCTCTACGAATTATTTATACTATTACACCTCGCTTCGAATTATTTAGACTGTTACACCTCTCTTCGAATTATTTACACTGTTACACATTTCTTCGGATTATTTTAATTATTTGGCCCATCTGCCATGTCTTGAACTTATTTTTACTTTTACACTAATCTTCGAATTACTTACAATCATCTTCAAGATCTTGTTATTATTTAGACTATTACACCCGTATTCAAATTATTTAGACTATTACACCCGTATTCAAATTATTTTGACTATTACACACATCTTCGATATTTTGGAACTCTTACATTCTTCTCTATTTATTTTGATTCTTACACACAGCTTCAACATCTTTGATTAATTTAGACGATTACACACATATTCGAAGTATTCAGAATATTAAACCCACCTTCGAAATCTTTGTATTATTTCGACTATTGCATTCATCTTCTAATTATTTACACTGCTACACTTTTCGACATTTCAGAATTATTTAGACTATTACAGCCATCTTTACTATTCTCTATACTTATCACTCAATTTAAGACTTACCAGGAAATATTGATCGATTATTTTTTCAATTTTGTCTCTAGGAAAGTCGTTGCCATTTAGTTGATTGTCAAGCTGATTTCTATTTTTTCGGTTTATCAACTTTTTGAATGTTATTTAAAGCCAGAAAATATTTTACAGAAAGTTTTCAGATAATAATGACTTTTACTGATATACGTTCTACTAATTAACCCATAGCATGGGGGAGAAAAGGTGAATGTATACCTGTGTCAAGGATATTTGCGCGTAAGTGAATATAACGAACCAAATTGGAACTGGGACTCTGATTTGAATTTCCGAGCCGTTATCCACTACACCACAATCACACATCCACCAGATTCTGGTATTCCTAAGCGGTCAGTCATTTCAGTATTGTCCTGGCTCAATGTTGCTTAACTTCGGAGATCGTATATACCAATTCGAAAATTAGTTATCATCTTGAAATATGAAAAGCTATGTGTAAGTCTAGACTGGACGATGCTATTGAAGAGTATGGTTCGAGTTGTCATGTTAATATATTGGTCTTGTAGCATCTTACCGTGGTGAACAGAAGTTCCTATCGTTTATTCATTTGATATTTCTCATACTAAATTAGTTCTAAACGCTCCATACACATGGCTATTTGAAGAGTTTACAATTTATTAATTCCACATTCTGAATGTGTATGCAGTGGTCAAGATAACTGCCATTATTATTCTCATTCCAATTCCGGGTTTAAGATATTGTTTTGGAACTGTTTGTTTTATTAAGTCATACTTCTTCTTGCACTTGCCACTAAATAATTTTATATCAAAGATGAACACCTGTGTCATTAGCATTTTCCACGCATTGAAGCAAATAGTGGAAACATTTCTCAAATGTTATCTTTTGTTAGATTCTTGCGTGATATCGGTCGTTATGTTTCTTTGAATATTGACAATACAATATTTTTTGCCATATAATATAGAATAATACATATTCTATAATATAAAAGGAAATGTATTTATCTATCGGCTCCGCAGCCTGTTCTTGTATATGTATTAACGTCAATCTTTGTTTTTATGTTAACATAAATCCAATGCGTGGCATGGCTCATCTTACAATAATTTAAAATCATGTATTTAAGAAAGATCGATTTTATTTTTTTCCCTCTATGTTTATATTATTTGGATAGTTTAAGTTCACTCTTTTTAAAAAAAGAAAACATATTCTTAGCTTTCGCGGGGCAAAACAATTAAATTCATAGATCAAAGTCTTAGATCATATATGAAAAATATAAATATAGACATTGCCATATCCGTTCAATATTACTGTCATTTTTAATGCTACTGATATACAAGTTAATTAATAATCCCTTATTGTGATGTTATCATTTGTTTAATGCTTGCCATATATTACATTTAATATTTTCGCTTTTATTTTTTCATGTTTTATACATTTGTGATCGCGCTTTATTTTTCATCTCCTTCCTCAGTGAAATTTGTTTTCATTTCCTTTTATACATTAATGTTTAGCACATTTAGGAATTTTTTACAATATTAAACAAAATAAAAGTCACCTTCTAATCATATATAATCGATAATTCCTTTTAATCTTTTCAGATCCTGGATAACTTGTGATCTATTTAAATTTAAACATAGGGGAGGACTTTAATTATAAGTTGAAAATAATACAAAGAGAGACAGAGGTGAATTCATTTTTTCAAATAATATGACAGATAAGAAGTTAATTGCTTTTGCTTTGTAATAGTACGCAAATCCTTTTATACATTAGATATTAGCATTTCATAAAAAAGATTCATGGAAAAATAGAACGCTTTCTGACAAAGCCGGGTTGGAGTGTTTACACTTAAATATTCCAGGGAATTAATGAGTGCACCATGTCGACTGGAAAAAGGGCATATTTTCCTTTATGTTTCTTTTTGTTTTAATTTTATTTTCTTTGCTTTTTAATTTCATTAAAAAAAATTATCGACATTCGTGCGAGAATCGTGGACAGGCTTTACCAGCGCAACGGCCATTTTTTTTTAAATTATTAGTCATCAGAATTAATCACATCGTTAAGAAATATGAATACGACACATGTTCCAACGGGAAGCTAATAAAATGGCCGAAAAAGAATGGAGTTGTTTGAGCCGAAATTTGAAGAAAACGTGTTACATCATCTGTAGAAAAGGGCAATTAAATAGAAGAATAGTTCTTTTAGTACAAGACTAAATGAATATTAATATATTCTATTTTAATGCGATGTCTGCCATCAATACATTGGCGGACAGGACTCACCACATTTCTTGATCATTCAACAGTCATTTTTATGCTTTTTCTGCAATCCATTCGCATAAATTCATTAATTATGCTATTTTGCTTTGCAATTGTCCAGTGTGTATTAGTTTCTCCAGGCATTCTTTCCTCATTATATGCTGAAGAAATTTCAGTTCTTGCTTTCTTTATGCTTCATTGTTTTTTCTTAATTTCCTACGTCATCATTATCCGGTCGCATCTCTTGCACAGATTTTCCCCCGCCTAATCTCTCTCTCTCTCTCTCTCTCTCTGGGTCAGTGGGATTGCAATATATGTCGTAACAAATCTGCTTCCCCTTAGCTCTTCTTTGTATTGTCACAAAGAAGAATTTCGTCTTTACTTTTTCAACAATGTCCTGCGCATTTGACTCTACGCTTTTTGATCATGTCTGATAATAGGTAAAGTTTCCCATACAATCGCTCATTAGTCACATGATCCAGCCAAGTGACATTCAAAGCCACTCTTAGCACGCAATTCTCGAATCCATGCAATCTTCTTTCCAGTGAGGCAAGGGTCCATGCTGAGCAGCCATACAATAGAACAGGGATAATAGTTGCTTGAAAGAGTGTCCTTTTCATCTTGAATGGAAGTTCAGAATTCAACACTATATAACTTGTAAATGTCACCCCCGGCTTTAACAATATGTGTGTAAATCGCTTTCGCATCAGGATATTTTACGGCCAAGGTAAGTAAATTCTTCTACATAGATGAGAGGTGTGCCAAATACTGTTTTGTGTGTTTCCTTCTTATTTATATTCTGTTTCATCCGAGTTAATATGGAAACCGAATGTTCAAGATTATGGAGAAATTTTCATTAATCCCACTATTTTCTCTCCCGTATTCAGTCTATAGTATTATCCATCTTCTTTGTTAGAATTATATCACTGTCGCTTCAAGCCTCTTCTTCATCTGTGAGAAGGCTTCAAGCATTCTCTGTGATAAAAAAAGACTCGATATAAATATAGCAGTTCAGCATTTTTGTCTTAGTTTCTATCGACACTATCGTAAACATTCACATTCTCCTTAGTTACTGGAAAGCGTCTTTAGTTTTGCTTTGACATTTTTGGTTTACTGTACCTCATTTTCCGCCGTCCGTAGCTACACTACCCAAAGAGATACATTTTTCTACCAGCTTGATTGCAATGTTTCTAGCTTACATCTTTTATTTGTCATTTTCGGTGAATTTAAAACAGAGATTTTTTTTTTATCATTCTGACAAACAACTGCTTTCAAATATTTCTGCGAACTGCATCGCGTATATAAAATTGTGCTGCTGAAAAGATGAGTGGAAATTCGAAAGAGTTAATATCATTTGTTTACGTTTTATTACATTATATCAGCGTGAGTAACTCGAATAAGCTGTGGTGGGAAAACGAAATGGCATTTGGTGGGTCAGATCAAACGAAGCAAACAGATTTGTTTGTAGTTTTTTGCTCTATATACTGCTAGAAATATAAATAAAAATGTATAAAATATAGGCAAAAAATAAGCAAACTTCCAGTTAAAATTCATACGCATCATGAAAACATTCTGGCTTCTAATAATATTTTATAGCCTACGACTGGATTAGAATCACTGATTTAAAATACACAGGAGCATATATACATAACGTCATATGACGTATACATATATATATATATATACTAAGAAATGGACAAAGTCCGACAATTATTTTAAGACATTTTTGTATTTATACATTTTTGTATTTATACATTCTTTTTATAGATACAAATCTTTAAGTAAATGCCCTGTTTATAATAAACAGTATGAAACAACATTTACCGGCCTGTATGTCCGAGAAATTTTCATAGGGAATATTCGTCCCCTGACAGGATTCGAACCTGTATCCTACACGTAACCGTCATATAGCAACCTGACTCGCCTTTAACCGATTCGGCCACAGAGGAGATTTCGGTTTCCAAAGTCGATTTTACTGTCTTTAAACATAAAAAAGACCGTAGTTGTAAAGTTTAGAGATGACAGGAGCCTTCACAGCAATGGCCGGTAACCCATCCCCACCACTAGCATTATGGGATTCTAATTTAGAGGTATTATCCAATAACATCGTTGTGGTTATGTGCATCTCACTCAGTAGAGCCTCAATGCTAAGGGGAAAGTCCGGTGAGGGTACACCAGATGAGACTAGCGTTAAATTAGATGAGAACTTAGAGCAAAGTATTCAGCCTTATCAGCAGAAGAAGTCAGGACCTCACATTGATTGAATAAAGGGGATATTGTTGATTTGCTTTTTTTATCACCTTTTTGCAGATCCGCCAATAATCTTTTGAACCAAACTTACGAGTCGCAATACGTTGATTCATTCTTTTCGCAAAGAGTAAATTTGATTCATTGGGGACATGCATGCACTCGTTACAGGCAGTGACAAAAAGACCTCTGTTGTAATCTATGCCTCCACGCCATAGACAGAAGTAGTGATTCCTGTGAGCAATAGCTTGGTCGTTTATCGTGTGAGGGCTCTTGTTTAAGTTTGAAGCATAAGGCAGAAACAGCCACTTTGTGATTTAAACCTATAGCCTTGAGAGCACTGTTGATCCACGTCCGTCTGAGTGGACGGGATTAACCGGCCTGAAAGTATTTTTGTTACTGGGCCTCACCTACCAATTTGTACGCCGCTTTTATCAAAATACCCTCACGATATCGCTCACATTTGGCTGTGTCGCGTGTACCTTGTATACCTTTATTACACGGTGTGCCCCAATGGATATAGCGGCCTTTGCATATTTCTAAGCCGGCGAAGAAGAAACAGGAGAAAGAAAATGACGATAAAAATAAGAGGATAATAATAATAATAATAATAATAATAATAATAAGAAGAAGAAGAAGAAGAAGAAGAAGAAGAAAGAAAGAAGAAGAGGAAGTAGTAGGAGGAGGATGATGTCACGATAGAAGAGATGGATAAGAATTAGTAGTAGGAGGAGGAGGAGGAAGAGAATTATAATAATAAGAAGAAAAAAGATCAAGAACAAAAGAGGAATGATAAGGAGAGGGGGGAAGGAAGAAGAATGAAGAGGAAGTAGGTAACAACAACAAAAAAACATTATTAATAATAATAATAATAATAATAATAAGAAGAAGAAGAAGAAGAAGAAGAAGAAGAAGAAGAAGATGAAGAAGAAGACGAAGAAGAAGAAGAATGAAAATATTCTTACGATTTAGAACGCTATTACATTGTTGGCAATAGCACTCTTCTTTGGAGCACTACAACGGCTAGAAAATATTTTGTAAAGTAAATTGAAGATTTTCATTGTCTAGACAACTATTTTGTTGATTTAATACAATGCGATATTCTGATTTTAATATATATACTTACCCTATAGTAAGTATTACAAGATACCTGCAGTCTGCCTAGACGTAATCAGGGATAATCATGTGTCTCGTTTGAATGCATCAATATATTTTTCAACTGAAGTCTAAGCTCAGAAAAATCGTACGAAATCACTGTTTATAACAATAGATTTAATTATAGTACTACACTTGCCAATATTAGTTTCGCCTTAAGAAAATAAGTCAATACGACTAACAGCTTTACTCTAATTAGCAGTATAAGAATTATAGCAAAACAATTTCGGCAAAAAATATCCACATCATATAAAGAATGTATACTAATAATATAGCAAGCAAGAAAAAGCGATGTAATATAGATGAACTTAAGTAGAATATGAGGCTATAATCGTAGATTGATTTGTCGATATAACTTGTGACGGGAAACGTGACATATTTATTATGATGATGTTCAAAGCGTAGCTGAAAGTCGTAAATGATCTAATGAGACTATCTTGTTAAAAATTTCGACACGTCAAAGTGTCAAAGGTGATCCTCTAAGCGTAACATAGCACAAGGCCGAAAGTGTGGAGCGCCCGCTGAGCATCGAACACTATTAATTAGTAATTGATCTTGCGAGACAAACTTGCTGACCACGTCGAAGTGTCTATTGTTAACACATTTTTCTAAGCGTAGGTTAGATGTAGAAGATACATTTATTAAGAGAAGAAGCGTTTCTAAAAATTGCGTACACGGAGAAAAATCTTCAGTAAAAAATAAAAAAATTATAAAAGTAATATGTAAAAAAACAACAACATATAATTAACAGCAAATCAAAAATGTGATTTAGCAAGAAGGACAAATATAAAATTGATATAAATATTATAAATTAACTGATTTAAAATATAGTTCGATCACTACACAGGAATTACCATGCATCAAAAACATAAAATAACAAATTCAAATTCACTTATATAATTAAATTAAAATCACTAGTTCTCTTTCATTTTCAAGCAAATTTGGCTTGAAAATGAAACAAAACTATATATATATCTATATATGTATATATAAATAAAAAGAAAGAACAGTAAGATATATAATCCGGTGTTCTTATAGATATTTTTTATTTTTACAAAATAGTGCTCAATGTAAATTTACAGAGCATTAATATTATAAATTAATTGATTTCGAATATGTTTTTTTCCGCTACACAGTTCGAACCATGTTTCAAACATGCTTTAGAACTGTGTAGCGGAAAAGACCATATTTTAAATCAATTAATTTATATATATATATATATATATATATATATATATATATATATATATATATATATATATATATATATATATATATATATCAGTCAGTCGATCCTTTGGTATATAATTCGGGTGGATATTAGTAATATTAATTATTAAAACTGATCCAAAGAGAGCTTGATGTATTTAATATATATTTTACAGTTAAAAAAATACAAAAGTTATCTCAACATGGGAAAAACAAAAATTACATCAGCATCATAAATTTTGTTTGTTTGCACACACACACACACACACACACACACACACACACACACACATATATATATATATATATATATATATATATGGACTGATTCGCTTTTCAGGTCTGGATTATTACGAAGCTTTTAAAAAAAGAAACAAAATGAAGGAAACAAAGATATGCATCAAGATGCGTTGTGATCGTCCTACGCATGCGCGAACCTGATTTAAAATGGCCTGGTTCATTGAACAATTGATATTTACCCATGCCCTTACTTGAGACAAGCAAGTAATTTCAACGGATGGCTTTCTAGGTGGCGGGTAACTAAAATATAACCGGAATTGATATGATTATATTCATTTCTTAAGCGGGTGGGCTTATTTAAGATTTCGTTCTTTGTTTTGACGGAAAGCGGATTGATTGTCTCCTATTCAACATTTTAACGTTCGTTTCGAGGTGTCTTCACATCTGACGAAATCAGATGGACTTAGACGAAATTAGTCGCAATAAGCCAAGTGTGCATAGGTCAAAATGATTTTATGAATATGAATTGAGATGCTAATTCGAATTTGTTACGTTTTGATGGCTCTATTCACTTTCTTTCTTTTTCAGTAATTTCTTTGTGAATTTTCAATTTTTTATTGGGCTTGTTCTACTTGTTTGCCGCCATTCTCGTTAGAAAAGTTACTTTCCATTCCTACACAAGGTGCAATTTTTCATTCCTTATTTTCAACGCTAAAAGTTTCTGTAGAGAAACAACGTTGTACAGACATTTATCTCTTTGGACAAATGGTGTAAAATGTGACAACAAAATCGGAAAGTGCATTGAAATGGAGAAAGTGGCTTCCCAAAAGCTAAATAATGTATTATAAAACAAGAAAATTTCATCAAATGCAAAAACTGAATAAATACATAAATAAAAAAAATAATTACGGTGGAATGTCAAGTTATATTAATTTTCCTATTTGGCAATTTTTGCTGAAAAATATTCAAGTGGGTAGTAGTAATTCTCTTGAAGAAAACATTTGACATTCATTTGACAATCTGTCAGTATTTCCTTCTTTCGAAAATTATAAAATCTTACTAAAAAAAAATTATTATTACGAAAACAGAATTCCAAGGCCAGTGTCTGTTATTGCGCTTTCCAGTATTGATGGGTATTTCCTTCTTAACTTTTATTTGAAGTAGCATCGAAGTTTAACATCTTCAGTATCTCATTACTTTCTCTTCAAGTTACATGCGCTATCCATTTTAGTTGTTGCTGCTGTTGGCAGTCCTCAAGTGATGTGTGTTCTGTTATTTGGTAAAGTAGAAGACTTGAGGCAACAGAGAGGCGGTTCTACAGAAGGATGCTGAGAAGACAACTGACGGAAAGTTTCAGAAACAAAGTAGCTTTAAAGGAAATTTCAACAGGAAGGGAATTTTTCTCAGAATAATAAAAAAAAAAGTTGATATTTCTTGGATATAGTATCAGGAAAAACGGCTTTCAGAATTTGATACCCACAAGATATATTGAATGCAAGAGAGACAAATATTAATATCGAGTAACCAACATAATGAAATTGTGTAAACAGATACCAGAAAAAAAGAACGAGGGGGTACAAACATTATTACGAGCTACAAAAAGAGGGGATGCTTTTGAGAACCATGATCGCCCACGATCTGGAGTCATGCGGAATATACAGGTTGTTCCAAAATAATGTATACACTCTTTAAATATTAATAGTTAATAATACATTTTTTATATGGATGAAAATATGCAAAACAGATTGATTGGAAGAAGAGGGACCAAGATAAACCAGATTTGACACCCTTGGATTTCTTTTTGTAGGGGTTTCTAAAAGACAAAATTTACAACAGGAAACCCGAAACCATTGCTGAAATGAGAGTAGCAATTGAAGAAGAATGTGTTCACATACCAGAGGAAATGATACTGAAAGTTTGTAGGTTTATTTCTTCAAGATATGAAAAGGTTATTGAACAGAACGGCAACCTTGAGCACTTGATGTAAACTCATCATTATGAACATTGTGCCATTATCCCAAGTAGCTTTTGTTCTTATTAAAGTTAATTTTCTATGTTTTTTTTGTTTGTTTTTTGTATATTTTAATCTCAAATTCTTTAAATGTGTATTCTTTCTCTCGTACTAATGTTATTTACAAATCAAAGTACATGAATTGAATAGGTTATAACGATTCAAAGAGTATATACATTATTTCGGAACTACCTGTATAAAGGGCCTTGTTTATTTTTGCGGAAGAAAACAATCACCAGGAACTAAGAATAGTGGTCTTTAACATTCAAAGATGCTGCATATTTGAAAATCCATTTTACATAGAAATCTAACATTTTTTCATATCAAATAACCAACAATTATCTCGCCAGAGATATGTGTTCAGGGTTATGTCACTATTCACTTTTTAAAATGGAACTATACATATATATATATATATATATATATATATATATATATATATATATATATATATATATATATATATATATATATATATATATATATATATATATATATATATATATATATATATATATATATATATATATATATATATATATATATTATATATATATATATATATATATATTATATATATATATATATATATATATATATTTCAGATCAAATCCTGTGGTACCAGGCCTTGCTCGTTCGAAGCAAAGAAAGAATTGCTTCAGTGATAAAATCCAGTGATCACGATGCATAAACCGGCCCTTCTTAACTGCACTAAAATATGTAGAATCAATCCAAATTACTGAAATCTGTAGCAGAGTAAGAAGAAAGGACGCGAGAATGAGAGAATTTAACGCTAACATCAAATCAGCACGAGGTCCACAAGATATTTTTTATAACTATATGCCTGATCCCATCTATTTATTAAGTATGGAAGTAATACATCAATCACACACACACACACACACACACACACACACACACACATATATATACATACATATATATATATATATATATATATATATATATATATATATATATATATATATAAAAATAGTTATTTTAAGAAAATATGATTCCATCTCGACACAGAAATTACTGTTTGGAAACTGTTCATCCGAATTCAAGTTTAATTTCAATATTAAACCTTAACTATTGGATGGCTGTTTCATCCTCAAGAGATGTTTGAATAACTAAGGAATGAAATATATATATATATATCCTTGTAAAATGGGAACGAATACAGTATAATTCTAAAGTTCGAAACATTTAATTTAAAAAAAAAGGTCTCAATACAATAATAGAGTAATGTTATTTATTTTAGGATATGACACATGTTCTTGCAGTGGTGTTTCGATGCGAATCAAAGCATCTGATCAGGTGTTAGGAGATAGCTTGTAAGTAGACAATTTATTGAGGTGTAAAAACCAAGATACAACATCCTTTCACGAGAAAATGAAGAAAAAATAAAGAGAGCAAGAAAAAAAAAAGGATAGTACATAGTTATTCGGTTTGTTTTGATTTGCTCTGATCAGATCATTTACTCGTTTCTTACCTTTAGCTTCTCTTAGCATAGGCCATTTCGGCTGGTTGATCTGCTATGTTTGTAGAGTAAGTATAAATTCTCATTACTTAAGGTAGAGTCTAATAGTCTTATATAAAACATAGGGACAATTCCAGTAAGATATCTCCTATGATGTCTAAAATACAACGGTTCAAATCTTAATCTAACAAGTGGACAATTTGGCTGTTACAAGACATGGACAAGTTTTTTTTATACACGATTTGTACAATTTTGTTGTTACACCGATATATATATATATATATATATATATATATATATATATATATATATATATATATATATATATATATATATATATATATGAAATGGACAAATTCCGACAATTATTTTAAGCTATACTTTTTTGTTTATACTTTCTTTGTATTTGTATCTAGAAAAAGAACGTATAAACATAAAAATGTTCTAATATATATATATATATATATATATATATATATATATATATATATATATATATATAGGAAAAAGTGAGAGAGAAAGAAAGAGAGAGGATTTTGGTAATAAACATTGTTATAATCATATCAGATATATTCATAATGTTTATTTTCAGTTGGTTTTAAAATCACCATAGGTTAATTATTGTTTAGCCTTTTGCCAAAAGATACAAAACTCAAAACATTGGATTCCAAGCTTTATTGGCTAATCTTGCCCATCATAATATTAATGAATTTGACGCTAGTGTCTTAAATTTTCATCGAATATCTATCGATTCCAATCTGTTCAATGTGTCTTTAAGACCGCCAGTAAAATGGCAATAATAAAACTGTTCTGTCTCGTCTTCCTTCAGGACCTGCTCGATCAGCTACAACTTCATGTACTTTGTAGCTCTTAGTACGTCTATCACTTCTAATCAGTGACAAGAGATTATTTTTTTCCTTTGATTTCAGGCGTTTACACATTTCTTTCCGGCTCCTGCCCAGAGACCTAAGGTTAGAAATGGCATTATGACACTTTCCACTATATATATATATATATATATATATATATATATATATATATATATATATATATATATATATATATATATTACATAGGTAAAGCCCTTCGTAATATATGGGATGTACTTGTAAGAACATTTTCTTGTATTTCTGTGAGGCATGGACTTCAAGAAATCCCTTCAATTAGTCTACTGGAATATTTTCCATCCAATCCTAGGGCTCCAACTACAACAAGGATTGTTGATGTTCCCCATGTACCACATTTCTGAGATTTCCATCTCAAGGTCCTTGTATTTTGGCAGCATTTTGAAGATTTTCAAAGATACATTGCAGTCCACAGGGACTGGCATATCATTAAGGAGGCACTGTTTTGTTTGTGGTCTCTAATAACACTGTCTTTGTGATTGGTATGATTTTTATGTCAGTGTGTATTGTGTAGTCCTATAGAATTCTAACAGGACCTATCTCTGTAACCGGATCTGGGTGGTGTTTATACCAGTTTTTTTCATTTTTTTTCCCGTACAAGATGCATATTTTCCAGTGCAGATATTGGCCCACTCTGTCATGCGTGCCAATATCGTGCATCCTAATACAGGATGATCAATTTTTTTCTGGATATTTATCACAGAATCTGCATTTTGGGCTAACACAATATTATGTATATGTGCTTGATAATTTCTAATTAACAAGCATTGGTACTGTGCAGCAAGGATAAAACCATTAGTTTCAGCTTTCCACCATGCACTACGTAGCCACTTGTGGGTAAGGGTTTTGTCTACATCAGCATGCTTGGTACGGGCAGAGTATTGACCATGAAGTGGTTTATCTTGCCATTTTTTCTGTAACTGGTTGGCTGCATTTGTTTTTGCTCTCTTTTTATTGTGTTATAACATAATTTATTTTGACAAAATCTTCTTGAAATAAAGCATGTGGCAAATCTTTTAGTCATGAATTTGACAGGACCTCCGTTGGATCTTTGGGATTGCAGAAATTCACGTCCAATGAGACTAAAAAAATATAACACAACTGATGGCATTAGAGTCAAAAAGCATATTACATCTAAACAAAAATATGACCAGAATATAATTTAAAACTAGAAATATCTTAAATAAATGTATTCTATTAAATTATCAAAAAGGTTTAATTCTTTTTTGACACTATATAATGCGATTTGTTTCCATTATTATTTAAAAAAATCAGAATAGAATCTTGAGGATTACTTGCCTTTATGGAACCGTTTTCTGGAAATTTCGGATGACATTATTGTCTACATGGTATAGTATAACGACTAAATTGGCTGTAGTCTATTTTTCACAGCCGATTCTACGGAAATTATATCCTTTCACCAACCAATATTCATATACATCTGCGTTATGTCTTCATTTTTTGTCTATTATCTATTTTCTTTCGCTCATTTTTTCGAGTTTTCCTTCTCTTTATTATTCACTCCTTCACTTTCTCAGCTATCATTCATACATTAACTTTATAAACTGTTTTCTTTCATTTCTTCTTCTGTTTATTCCGATCACGTTATAGCTTTTTTAAGCTAAATTTTAAAAGAAAATCCTTTTAAAATTCTTCTTCGATTTTTAATGACCACCAGGAAGAAACTGAGAAGAGCAAAAAGAAAATATGCAATAAGTCTTTTCCAATTCATGAGACACGCAACTACGTTAAAAATCATATTTAAATATTATTCATAATCACAACATTTTCATGATACTCAACACAAACTTGAAAATATATAACTTTTGGTTTCAATAGACAGGTTATTACTTAACGTTTTTTTTTTATTTTCTCCCTAAAACATCTCCAGGACGTAGGTGATCTAAATCTACACAAATGTCTCCAGTTTCTACATTGATTTTTAAAAATAAGATTTAAAATGTATATTTGCAAATGTATGTCGTTTTCACGTTTTCGCATCAAGTGTACTTTATTTATTTTAGTCAACTATAACATAAGGACAACCGGAAAGAAACTGTGATATAAAAAAAAACACCTAATCTCGTGAGAAATCCTTGTTTGTAATCCCAACATTTTCATAATCCTCGGCAAAAACTAGAAAAATAAAAGGTGTTTCATTAAGACGGATCAAAGTTAGCATTAAATAAATCAGTGTTATTGTTAAAAATTTATTTATTTCTCTATTGGATCATGTTATTTAAATCATGGTAGCTATATGTTAAAATTAATACCGCCCAAATATCTGTCAAATCTGAAAGAAGAAAAATCATTAGACGCTTAAACTTAATTCACATTTAAAATCGGTTCAAGTTATTGGAACACTCTTTATATATAACTTTTTGTTTTGATAAGCAGTTGTAAAAGTTTTCGTTCTTTTCTCTCTGATCGACATCTCCCATGTCCCTCCAAGACGTAGGCAATCTCTCTCTACACAAATTCTCCTAGTTGCTATAACGTCTCAAGAAAATCATTTTAGTGGTTTGTCCTTGCCTTCTCCATATTTTGAATTCGGTGTCGAACGGCCCTGATATTTAAAATGTCATTTCTCCTTCGGACATAAGCGATATGACTCTTACATTTTCTTTATTAACTGCAGATTTCTATGACTTTTTGGCAAAGATGAACAAGTGATTTCACGTTGCCTTCCCAACCTTTTGAATATTAGTAGGATTTTTTCTAGAATAAGTACCACCCATGTCTAGAGATTCCACTCTATCCTGCTAGTTGAAATGCTGTATCTCATCAGAGCGCAGGCGTTCTGAATTTCAACTAAACGTGTTAAAATGCTTATTACAGATCACGATATTTTCCTGAGTAACAACTAGAAAAATATTTACACTATTTACATTGTTTATTGAAAAAAATAATGGAAAGGTTCCCATTGCCTTCTATTTGCATTGAATTCAACGCAGTTATTCTAGGCTGTATGTGAACCAAGATTAGATACTCCAATCTAATTTGCTATTTGATATGTCTCTTCTGGAAATAGATGATTAAATTTTGTTTCTTATATTACAATGGTCATGGCTTCTTAAGAAAGAGTTTAGAGTGGTTCCTTATTTTCTCTTTAAGGTTTTAAATTCCTTGTAATACTCCTGTTAGACTAACAGCCAGCCAAGTCCCGTGATCTTAGTTTACGTTAATATTCTCCCATATCTAGAAGAAGAAGAGATAGATTTATACTCTTACAAGGGTATTTCTGCGAAAATGAACGCATTCTCAGCTCAGTAAAGTTGCCTCCAGGTGTGTTTTCTATAAATGCCTTTATGGTAATTGTCCCGATGAGCTTTTGCTATGGTACCCAGAGTTAATAGATTTAAGCGCTGTACAAGAGGTTTAGTAGAAATGAAGTTGAGTTGACTAGATGTTATCGTAAGTTACTTTTCTCACACTTCTCGCTTGTGGAACACCCTTCCGGTCCCATGCTTTCCAGCCATCTTTAATATGCAAATATTTAAATGCAATGCTAATCGGTATCTACTCTCACTCTGATTACTCTTCTGTATTCGCTTTTCTGTTTTCTAATTTTTCCACACCCAGTAACCCTTGCGTCTTAGTGGCTTTTACTGGGGTAAACTGACTAGGCTATATTTGAAATCTGGTCAACGATTTCTCTGCCCAGTGATTTTTCCACACAATTTATCATATATATATATATATATATATATATATATATATATATATATATATAAAAAAATAAATATATTTATATATATATATAATAAAAAATATATATTTTCCACTAATATTATCTATATATATATATATATATATATATATATATATATGTGTGTGTGTGTGTGTGTGTGTGTGTGTGTGTGTGTGTGTGTGTGTTGATATAATAGGAAAGAACTGTTAGATTGATGATCTTAATTCTTGTTTTTATTTACAAAAGAAAAAAGTAACACTGCTTGCAGAAGTAGAGACTAAATTATAATTATTTTTTCAAAAAACATATGATTCCGTCGCGACACAGAAATAACCATGTTTCGAAACTGGTAAAAAACAATGAAGCCTTATAAAATTAGCCATTGTAGCCAGACAAAGCAAAAATAAAATAAAAATAAAAACCAAACCCTACCTTACACGATTCTAAAACCTTGACATATAGCAAACCCCCTACTTTCATCAAAGACGAGACCCCTAGATAATAAAAAAAAATAAACCCAGATTACACCTCCATTTCAAAAATATAAATGATTAAAATATTTCATTCCTTAGTTATTCCAAACATCTCTTGAGGATGAAACAGCCATCCAATAGTTAAGGTTTAATATTGAAATTAAACTTGAATTCGGATGAACAGTTTCCAAACAGTAATTTCTGTGTCGAGATGGAATCATATTTTCTTAAAATAACTAATAATATATATATATATATATATATATATATATATATATATATATATATATGTGTGTGTGTGTGTGTGTGTGTGTGAATAAATAGATGGATAGATATTCTAAATTGACCTCATCTTCATTCCCCCCTTTTCCCCCTTTTCAATATGTGTTCCTTTATTTACATTATTACATATAAACAGCCTGTTTGCATAATAAGTATTCTTCTTCCGTTCTGAAGTTGTCTTCATTTTTAGACTATCACACATCTTTAATTTTTTTTTCTTTTACTTCTTTTATTTATTTTTTTTTCTTTCTACACGACATTTTAGGTTTTACTAATTTTTTTTTCCCTCTCAAAGTGTCCATCCCGAAAATTTTCCCTCGTTTCCGCAGTTGATATTCCACTGGAATTTAGATTGACGCAAGGTTATGGGATTTTTTTTTTTTTTTTTGTGGTCTTTCGTCTCTGCTTGGTTAGGTGGAAATGACAATATTCCACGCACGTGATGGTTTTTTCACGCCTTTGTCATGAATATTTTAACGGAAAATTACAAATTTTACGCTTCACTGAAATTGATATACGCCTTCGGATAAAACAGCGTCTTGTGGCAAGCGTGCTTAAGACGTTAATACCAGTCAGGTGATGAAGAAGCTTTATATATTT
>CAHIKZ030000502.1:1662500-1690000 GCA_903632075.3 Acanthosepion pharaonis | reverse complement strand
TCCAACAATTACAGTACTCTATTAATAACAAGGTCAATTGTTAAGCAAGATTAAAAAATCATAAAGATTGTTACTGTATTCAGCACGATAGAAGTTGAAGTAGAATTTGAATGATGATGATGATGAATTTGCTGCACAGTAGAAATGATGATGATGATGAAGCTGATGATGATTTCTCCTGTGCAGCCGATAATTGTATTTTACGTCTCTTCGGACGGCGGTGCGCTTTCTATTGCTATTTTACGCTTGTTTTGTTGTTTCTAGACCAGGAAATAATATTTATTATTAATATTTTAATGAAAAATTTTAGGTGTTCATATATCACGATTTTTCTAGAATTTTCCAGAAACTTATTTATATATATATTTTCGATATATATATTTTAAAAATCCGTGAAGTCGTGAATCCGCGATAGTAGAACCGAACCGACTTATATACAGTGATCCTGTAATATTCTTAATTCTTCTTCTTATTATTATTATCATTATTATTATTATTATTATTATTATTATTATTATTATTATCATCATTCGATTTCTGCTATGGACACACTACCTACCAAGTCTGCGGAAGACCTAAAAGCAGGTCGTGGTATACAGTTATTTTTTTTTTTTTTTTTATCTCCGATGAAGTTGCTAGCGTTATTCAAAGTTCTCCTTAGTGTGTGTGCTGTAATTATGAAATTTTCTTAATTCTTCTTTTCTTAATTTGTTTTGTTCCATTTTTATAATTCCATCATTTATTATTATTATTATTATTATTATTATTATTATTATTATTATTATTATTATTTTAAATGTAAAAGTAGTCCTACATTTATAATTCCTTACGGCTAACCATGAAAAGAAATGTTGTTCAAAACTGCCTAAAACCATTAAGCCCGTATTGCCGCAAAGTTATCAAATGTTGAATACGCCCCCCCCCTCCGTTGAATACACACACATAGACACACACACAGAGACACAGACACACACACACACACACACATATATATATATATATATATATATATATATATATATATATATATATATATATGATATATAAATTCTTACATATCAGAACAATGTAATGAGATTTCTTCTAAAGTTGAATTCAATTCTATACTTCTAAACCTTCGTCTAAATTCTGATATTTTACTTAAAATATATTTATGATTTTTCGCCCGGTTCCCAATCTTTCCAACAGGGGCAGAGGTTTACTTGTTTCTTGTTTAGAAATAACAGTTCCTTCTAAAGAATGTCCTTACTCTTTAACTGACAGGAATCCCTTGCGTCTCATTGGCATTACCATCTTGCTTGAGTTGAATTGATTTTTGACAAAATGGAACAGAATAACTTCTACCGTGTATATTCTTTGCAGGCAGTCGATCCTGACCCGTATCAAAATCGAGTTCCTTTCGAAATTTTTCTTCTGCCCAAAACTAAAATTCCCGTTGAAATTACCAAACAGCTGATTTGAGGAATCGTTCCAAAAGTGGAAGTGATACTAAAGCATGTAAAGTCTTGAAAAAAATATCTTGGAGACAATGGAGCTACCATTATCCTAAGAAATGTTATTTTGCCTAAATATTGTATAGCTTGGTAACTTCCGAGTAGAGATAAAGTTTATATCTTTGTGACGGAATATAATTGTCTATTCGTACTCAAAAAGCCTTACTGTAATTTTTTTTGCTTTTTTTTATTCTTTACAGTAAGGTTCTCCCTGTACAAGGCCAAGAGGTCACTCGAGGTTAAGGGTTGAGTTACGGGGTAGTTTATACAGATAAGAAAGTGAGATAACCATTAACTCTAGAACAGGTCAAGATTTTAGTGATTGGGGGAAAATCCTCTTGGGAGTCTGATCCACAGAGCAATCGTTCGCAGGAAGAAGCTGTTCGAGTGGAACTTACTTCTCACTGAGAATAGAATACTGAGGGAATTTTTATGGTTTTATACACTATAAACATCATAGCGGGTCCTGGCCGTGAAGGTTAAACATTGTGGAACCAAGGAATGTAGTCCATCTGAGCACTTTCCATGGAAGTAGCGATAGGGCAAGTAAGAGACTCGCCACATCCCGTCTGTGAAAGAAAGATTTGGAAAATAATTCATCACCCACAAGTCCTCGGAGACGCTTTTGAACTCTATCAAGACTGGAAAGTGAGGAATGGGTATCTGGGACTCCATTTCGGACTGATCAGGCTCTTGTAAAGGTAGAGGGTAAAATGAGGAGTCAAGTAATACTGGAACGATACAGTGATCCGACCATTTTGTCCGACTTCCACTTGAGGTCAGGTGTGAGCTTGAGGTCCGAGGTTCTCTTCGATTATAAACTTGCGGTTTCTTATTTAATATTCTTTAAGCCGTTCCATTTTTAGTAATCCTCCTGCCAATAATATATCGAATTCATGCATTTCTTTCGGATTTTTAAATAGACACCTTCCTTCCGCTGAAGACGATCAAAATATGCCTGTTTTTACTGACTAATTTTCCGAGATTTATTAGAGAAAAATAACTTCAAAAGCATCAACTTAAAGAGGCGGTTTTCGCCCGGAGAACATACCGTTATCTCGTTATTGTACGAGACACACGAATAAAATACGACCTCGAGATATTTCTTGAAACTAGTCTAGAAAGTAAAAAGACAAAATGGATTGCCAGAGAAAAATGGGTTTTATTTTGTTGCTTGTTTTTTATTCCGATTTTTTTTTCTTTTTAAATCTTTTTCTTTTCACATTGCGTTGTAAACTTTAAGTATTCCACAGTATACAAAGGATGATATTTGTCCATATTTAAAAAGCGGCGTATTTTGTGCGTAGGTAGGTGTGTGTTTCATTTACAAATGACTAACGGCACAGGCTAAATAAATATAACAAAAAAACGTTATGAAGATTATCAGATAACATACAAAAATCGAAAAAAAGTATTTTAGTATTGTACGAATAAAAGTAAAAAAATTGTAAGTTTTCATTTGATTTTAATCAAAAAAATATATGTGTAAACGAGGTTTAAAAAATAATTACATTTGAGATAAGGTCTTTATTTCTTTCTCTCTTTCTATCTATTTCTCTCTTTCTATCTATTTCTCTCTCTCTCTCTCTCTCTCTCTCTCATTCTCTTCATATCTCCGCTTCCCGTGCGATCACCGTAGTTAAGCAAAGTCAAGCCTGGTCAGTACCTAGATGGGGTGACTGCTTGGGTGATGTAAACCTTGATGTACATGTGGTGTAATTGATAACGTGTCGGAAATGTTGGCCAAATCAAGTTTCAGTTCCCGTTAGGTTCGATATATTCACTTATGCTCTATAAGTTAATTAGTATAATTTCTTTCACAAAAATAATTATTATCTCAAGAATGAAATGAAATATCGTACAAAATATATTTGATTTCGATGCTAAATAAGCCATGTTAATGAGCAAAAACAAAGAACAGTTCATATATACTCGTCCACAAACAAACTATTTCGCAGTTCGTCAGTATGGCTAAACATGCGATTGCCTCAAGCCGGGATCGAAACGCGATCAGTTCGACATCAGTCGGAGACTCTCACCCTTGGGCCATGTTTAACGCATTACGTACGATATATAAACATTGCCGACTACCAGATTACCGACTGCTATTCATAACGAAGAGCTTTTAGCATTGTTGCCGACTTTCTTTCTTCTAACATACGAAAGAAAGCATATAGTCATCCACAAACAAACTGCTTCGCTGTATCACAGCTCATCAGGGTGTAAGACATGCAATTGTTTCGAAGCTCAACCGATTTGACATCAGCCGGAATTTATCACCCTTACGCCATCAGCGCACGGTACGGAGAAAGGGAATTGTTAACGCATTATATGCGATATATATGTGATTCTGCAGAAGGATTCTGAGATTATCAGGGACTGCACGTATGAGCTACGATGGGGTCTGGGAGAGGATGCAAACATGGAGGAGACTTATACTTAACATCAGGAAGAATACACTAAAGTTTCTGTGATAACTAATGAAAAAGGAGGGCCTGGAGAATTTGATGCTTACAGGCCGAATAGAGGGAAAGAGAGACAAGGGAAAGCAACGTATGACATACCTAGCGGATGACAGAACGTGTTGTGGGGGAGGTGGCAGAGGGACAAAACTTATTGAGAGCTACAAGAGATGGGGGGAAGTGGAGAGCCATGGTCGCCCACTTCCTGAAAGGACACGACACATAATAAATCACATTCTTTTAATAATTATGTATCTCATTTTCTCTCTCTCTCTCTCTCTCTCTCTCTCTCTCTATATATATATATATATATATATATATATATATATATATATATATATTTTCATATCTATCTCGTTCTGTTCATATCTATGTCTCCATTTATCTATCACATTCTTTTCATATCTATGTATCTAATTCTGTTCCCCTCACTCTTTCTCAATCCCTCTCTCTGTATCTCTTTCTCTCTATCTAGCTATCTATCTGATGTAATGGAATGTCCCACACTCCCTATTGCAAATGTAGACTGATTATATCAGTAGCTATATAGAGTGAGCACAGGATATACCTGGGGGTTTGCATCGACAATTAATTGGCGATACTTCTACAGCTGTGTTGGTCGAACTTGCAGCCTTCGAGCAGAGAAGAACCCAGAAGATGCTATGCCGAAGGTCAGAGTCTCGTCTGGGGTGGAAGACTGCTACTCGATCCCGCTTTTACGTGGCCTACGTGGAATTTTTGCCAGAGCCTTCGTGCTCGGTTTTTACGCCGCATTAAAAAACGGTTTTGTGTCACATCCTCCCTCGCAGGGAGTTAATGTAAATAACCTTGCTTCGGGAATTACTAACCAACCACACGATTCCCTGTCTTTCAGTAGTGTATTCTCTTTTATTATAAACTGCCTGACGCATATCTCCAAGTGAAAGTAGAGTAAGAGTGCTCGAATTAATTAGCAATTAATACATGCAAGGGACTCTACGAGCTAAATCATCTCCAGTTTGGGTTAAAGGTGGATTAAGTTTATTCCAACATTGAGGCAGATCTATTTTAGAAAACAGTTTGCCACCATCTAGCTTAGAAAAAAATATCTTCCGGTGAAGTTAAAAGTTATATGTGGTCTTTAAGGCATTCATTTAATCTGGTTGAAAATCTGTACATACTCGGGTCTTTTTTGTCTTTTTCCTTACATTCACTATTGGCGCGGCCCAATCTGAGTAGCCAATTTTAGAAATTACGCCACTTTTCTCTAAATGTTCCAGTTTTTCAATTAGTGAATCAAAAGCTGAAAAAGGTACATTCTTATGTTGCCTTTAAGTTCGAACCTAATCCCGGTTTTCGTGTATTGTAAGAGAACTTCAGAAAACACACGTGGAAATTTGTTTTTCAGATCAGAAATAATTGTTTCTGTTTCTTCGGATTTTTCCTTTACTGACACGTCCACTTTAATGCAAAATGAATTTACAGGTAATTCCCATAAATCGAAAAGCACGGTTCACTCTGTACCAAATAAATCCATCGTACCTGAAAGAACATAGTCTTTTGATATGAAAGGCCTCCCCATAAATGACACCGTGCAGCTTAATTCGCCCCTGAAGTTTAGCTTTTTAACAGTCAATCCCCTAACCAATATTTTGGTACTCCTCAATGATGGACAGCCTGTTATCTTCCATCTTTGTTTCATTCACAATAGAAATGTCACTTCCAGTAACCAACAATAACTTCACTGTATGACCATTTATTTTCCTATTTTCGTATTTCCTTTTTTGTCCATTTTCAATTTCATTCTTGGATAAAACAAGATTTAATTTTGATTTATATTTTTGATTCTTTCTTTTCTGTTTATATCAACATTGGGGGCTTTTGTGGCCAACATAGCCACACTCGAAACATAATTTATCCTTAAAAAACAGTGCTTTTTAAAAATGTTTATAATCCATGATAATAGGAGTATATACTTGAACACGGTGGATAAAATAAGTAAAGGGTTATTGAAAAAACAAACAGCACAATAAGAATAAAAGTACAGTTATGCACATGGTCGTCACAAGTCAATGTAATAGTGAGTGCTACAATTGGAAGGTCGGTATTTCCCGCGTAAATCTGTCGTACTCAACCGATCCCAGCTAGTATATTTAGCCACCCCAAAAAGGTTTAATGTGGCATAAGGCCGTGTTTAACGTGGTTCCCCGAGCCCATATGCTCGGCCAGAAAATGCCCGCAGAACCCGCATAACGGGATCGGGTTGGTCAACTTCCCCGAACGAAGCTCTGCCCTTCGGCAGATCCTCGTCCGGGTTCCTCTCCGCTCAGAGACAGAGAGTGCGTCCGTCTAGCTGGAACAGATCAAAGCTAGTATATTTAGCTACCACCCCTCACGAGGGTTGCATGTGGCACAAGGCCGAGTTTAACGTCGCTTCTCCGAGCCCGTAGGCTCGGCCAAAAATATTCCCTTTTGAACCCGTATCAACGGGTTCAGGTTCAGTCTACCTCCTCGAACGTGTCTCTGTCCTTCGACGGAGCTAGAATATTTAGCTACCCCACACGAGAGTTGCATGTGGCACAAGGCCGGTTTAACGTGGGTTCTCCGAGCTTGTAGTCTCGGCCAAAATTATTCCCTTTTGAACCCGTATAAACAAGGGTAGTCTACCTCCCCGAAGGAGACTCTTCTCTTCGGCGGAGCCTTGTCCGGGTTGCTCTCTGCCAGAAGGCAGAGAGTTCGACTGTTTAGCTGAAACAGGTACCAGCTAGACTCTGTAGTCCGTTGACTTCCAGATACATATAAGTAGTTTCTACCTACAGTGTAGTCACTCATGGGCGGGGGTGACAGGTTATTCCATTATATCAAAATGAGACCACGACAGGCATCACGCTGGAATGTTTTTGCCTTATATTTTGTAAATTTCGGTTGTTTTATCGCTTGGACCCGACAAATGTTCTTTTCATCGATCCGTGTATTGTCTCTTTTTTATAAGCACTGGCATTCTTCTGTCACATTCTGTAGCGTAATTTGAGGGTCTTGCTCCACAATTGTCAGAATCCTTGATCTGATGTTTTCGTCCTTCGCTTCTTTAAGTCCCTGGATGAAAATTAATCATTTAAACATGTCAACTGAAATGTCGCCTAATTAATAAAATTCACATTGTGAATTTACAAAGTCTTCATTCTCTTGTTTTACATTGTTTAAACATTTGTGTCGAGTATGGAATAAACCGCCACTTTTGTCGAAAATTTCTGACAAAATCTTTATTGTCTCCTCGAATGAGATTCTCTCCGGCGTTTTAGGTAAAATTAAGTTCGTATATTTAGTGTTTTCTTCTGTGCCTAAATTTTTGACCATTGTTCGCACCTTTTCGAAAAAAATCGTCTCGTATCTAATAAATTAGGCAAGGATAGTTACTCCATTGTTCGGCTCATACTTGAATTCTGATAACGAATTCGATATTCCTTTAGGGGAAATAACCTGTAGCCCCGTTCTTCTGTTGTTTAAGATATTACAGTTTCGCACAATAGCTTAGTGTCTTCTGCTTGTTGTTTTCGTAATTGCATCAGTTCATCTTGAAAAATGTTTTGTGATTTTTCAATTTTTTTTCTTGTTGCTGTAACAACTGTTGCTGTAATTGTTGTTGTTGCTGCTGTTGCTGCTGCAATTGTTGCTGTTGTAACTGAAAACTAGCGTGTAATACTTTAATCAATTCAGCCAATTGTTCAATTTTTGTTGTGTAATTTCCCTGGGTCTTTTTAATGTAAGTTGTTCAAATTCGTAATTACTACTGTTGTAAGTTTAACAGGGAGAGTTTTGGGGTCTTTCTCGCCGTGAGTTTGAATCGAAACCGGCGTCGCCACTGTTGTATCCATAAAGAGGTTACAAATCAACAAAGGTTGTAAAGTGAAGGAACAGCAACGCGTGCGTAGATGAAAGAAAGGTTTATTGTAAAAGATACCATGTTAGCTGGATTAGAATTTGCGATAGCGTACCTTGACGAAATTCTGATAAAGAGAGAAAACAACGAACAACACAAAAACATATCAAGGCAGTGTTCCAGAAGATTGACGAATATGGCTTCAAGCTAAGTTCAGATAAATGCGAGTTCTTCTTTGAAGCAGATCAAATATTTGGGGCAAATAATCGACGAGAACGTTAGAAGACCGAACCCAGAAAGGACCGAAGCTATTAAAAAATGCCACCACGAAACAACGTCACAAATTTTCAGGCGCTTTTAGACTTGGCCAACTATTACAGTATCTACATTCCCAAAATGTATGATTTTAGAGCCCCACTAAATGACTTATTGAAAAAATAGTGCCAAATTTATATTTGGATTTAGTCTAAAGAATGCGAAGATGATTTCCATAAAAGAAAAAGCTATCTGGTATCAGATTTATCGTCAGCATTTTTTGACCCGAAAAAAGGAAATAATTCTGGCATCTGATGCTAGCAATTATGGGATTGGAGTGGTAATTCTCCACAAGTTTGAAAATGGGACTACAAAGCACATGCTTCAAGAACCCTGCTTTCTGCAGAAAGAATTTATAATCGGATCGCGAAAGAAAATTTGTCCATAAGTTACTTGGTTAAGAAAATTTTCAAGGTTTACTCATGGAAAGAAATTTACATTACAGACGGATAACGTTGGTAACAATTTTTGGATCAAGAGTATACCCACGCACACTGCTAACAGGTTAAAGCGCTGGGAATAATCTTGTACTATGAATTTAAAATGGAATATCTACCATCGAAAAAACTGGGATACGCCGACGGTTTCTCTATGTTGATTCTAAAATTTGCAGAACCGTTAGAAGACGCGGTGATAGGTGTTTTAAGGTATGAAAAAGAATTATCAGTATTACTATGCAATACAAATCGGGAATTACCTGTGACTTTAGAAGATATGAAAATGCAGCTGAGAAGGACGAATTCATTAAAAAAAATTAAGAAACAGGTATGGCTGAAAGAAATACTTAAAAAAAAAGATCTAAAATATCACCTTTCTCACTTTTCGAGCAAGTACAGTGTAACCCGGATATAAGAGACCCGGGTATAAGAGAAACCCGGATATAAGAGAAATTTTCTCTGGTCTCAAATTAGAGCCTGTGTTAATGTATATAAATTAGACTAAACCCGGATAAGAGAAACTCGGATATAAGATACTTCTTCTCCTGTCCCGACAACTTTCTTATATCCGGGTTACACTGTATTACACTTTATTATTACTTATTAATCTTTTATTATTACAGTGTAACCCGGATATAAGAGAAACCGGGATATAAGAGAAACCCGGATATAAGAGAGATTTTCTCTGGTCTCAAATTAGAACCTGTGTTCATGTATATAAATTAGACCAAACCCGGATATAAGAGAAACTCGGATATAAGAGACTTTTTCTCCAGTCCCGACAACTTTCTTATATCCGGTTTACACTGTATTACACTTTATTATTACTTATTAATCTTTTATTATTACAGTGTAACCCGGATATAAGAGACCGGGATATAAGAGAAACCCGGATATAAGAGAAACCCGGATATAAGAGAGATTTTCTCTGGTCTCAAATTAGAGCCTGTGTTCATGTATATAAATTAGACCAAACCCGAATATAAGAGAAACTCGGATACTTCTTTTCCAGTCCCGACAACTTTCTTACATCCGGGTTACACTGTACTATTATATTCACATAGAGTGGTAATGGCATATACACCGCAAAAGAAAATCATGAAGGAATTTCATATATGTCATCAAGAATTTAATCATTAATGCATAGCTATACGTATTGGCCTAGGATTGACCAGGACATTGAAAAAATGGTATAAGTATGTATAGGTTGTCAACTCTCGGCAAAAGCACCACCAGTAAAAATTCAGCTATGACCTAAAACAGATGACCCATGGACGAGGTTATACATCGACTACGACGAACCTTTAAATGGTTACTACTACCTTATGATCGTGGACAGTTTCTCCAAATGTCCGGGAATATTCAAGTGTAGACATCCGACATCAGCAAATATTATGAATGTACTAAACGAGCTTTTTACTCGTTTCGATGTACCAAAAACTTTAGTTAGTGACAACGGGAAACAATTCACTAGCAGAAAATTTAAGAATTTCTGCACGTCTTTGTCCATAGACGACATTACAACCTCTGTTTACCATCCTAGATCAAATGGGCAAGCAGAAAGAATGGTGGACACTTTAAAAAGATCTCTAAGAAGAAAGCAAGGCATGGACACTGATGAAAGAAGTATACAAAGGTTTTTAGCGGTTTACAGAATTACATTCTATCCAAAAATAGATTCAGGCCTATCATCAACCGAAAAATAAAAATTTGCGTCCAAATTTTACAAACCTTCAGGAATTATCGAGGTGGGGAAAGCTTCTGGGAAGACGGTATTATCACTAAAAGACATGGCAGAGAGATATACACAATCAAAGAAAGAAGATTTAAGTGCAAGAGACATTTAAATCAGTTAAAGCCAAGAAATACGTAAGATGGGACGCTTATTGAAGAATTACGAATGGAGGTACTATATGAGACATTCAAAATACCAGTTCCCATAAATCCACCAGTACGGATGGAAGTATCTCCAACCCCTCCAGAGCCGGAAGTATCATTTCCCCGAAAACTGCTAATGACCCAAATCTGACCAGCACAAAAATAGGTGAGACGGAAAAGTACTATGAAGAGGAAAAAAGTCAAACAATTATGTCTTGACCCCAAAATGAACAGTTATTGAGCAAAATTTCATGGGGAAAATTAGTTCAGGGGAGGAGTTGTAATGGAATGTCTCACACTTCCTATCGCCTATGTGGACTGTCTATAGCTATCTATAGTGAGCACAGGATATACCTGAAATTCGTCTCCAGCTAAGCTGGTTGAACTCTCTGCCTACGGAGAGAGACGAACCCAGACGAGGCTATGCCGAAGGGCAGAACCTAGTCTGGGCAGCTAGCCGAGCCCGTTTTATACGGGGTCTACAGGGATTTTTGGTCCGACCATACGGGCTCGGATACCCCATGTTAAATTCGGCCTTGTGTCACATCTGACCGCGTGTGGCGGTTTGCAACTATCCTTGCTTCGGCAATTAGAGATTCGTCTCCAGCTGCGCTTGTCGAACTCTCTGCAATTAGGCGGAGAGGAACCCAAACGAGGCTATACCAAAGGACAGAGTCTCGTCTGGGGTGGTAGACAGATACCCGACCTCGATTTTACGGGGTTTACGGAGAATTTCTGCTCGGTTTTAACCCAGTTCCCAAACTGTCTTGTGTCCCATCCTTCCTCGCGCTGAGGTGAGGTAAATAATGTTGATTCGGGAATTACTAGCCTGCCACCCGATTTCTTGTCTTTCAGTAGTGTATTCTCTTTTACAATAATTCGTTCTTTCTTTCATCTACAAGAGTGTTCCTGTTCCTTCACTCGTGTACCACCTTTGTCTGTAGTCTCTTTAAGGATACAATATTGTGTCTCATTCTTTTCATATATATCTATCAATCTCTCTCTCTCTCTCTCTCTCTCTCTCTCTCTCTCTCTCTCTCTCTATATATATATATATATATATATATATATATATATATACGTCCTTCTATTTCTGGTCGTATCTGTCTATCTCAATATGTTCATATCTATCTATCTATCTATCTATCTATCTATCTATCTATCTATCTATTACCAAATGTTTATATACCGCGTGTAACAGCAAATGTATCCAAATCACGTTAGATTATAATTATCCATCCCACAAAATGTTAAATATATAGAAAAGCCACTAAACTAATTGAGTTTCTTTTTTCCATATTTTCGGATAAAACATGTAGCCATCCTGGTAACAAGTGTCGTAAGAATCACTGAAAAACACATTGAGTTATTTCGCTCGAAAGAGAACAGGTTAAATCCTTTTGTATCAGCATCACTATCTTCTTAACTGCGAAATGGTATCAGGAAAAATTAGTTATGCCTTCAGCAATCTTACCAACATTCATAATCTGATTTCCATCATCAAAGTCCATTCACAAATCATTCAAGAACCAGCGAACGGGCAAGGAGTTTAAAAAAGAAGGACCAGTAGAAAGAAAAATTGGGTCAGGAATTCATAACAGGGAGAAGGATCATAATTTAAAAAGTTAAAGAGATCAATTAGAAAAGATCCAACTCAGTCCATAAGATGTTTGGTACGTGAAAGAGAAGTTTCATCTATGATACTCAAAGACAGAAAGTTAGAATGTTATAGAGGGTGATCATCTTGAATAAGTTGGAAAACGATCCTGGAATAATATATATATATATATATATATATATATATATATATATATATATATATATAAGGTATATGATACATCAATTTAATATTTTCTTGTGTAACCTCTGTTTTGTTTCAATGCTTCCAGTCACTTTCTATAGTTGGCCACAAGTTTTCTACACTGATCCACCGTTACTTTACACCATTCTTCCATGCATAATTCCTCTAATTGCTTGATATTTTGTGGATACCGCTTATGAACTTTAACCTTCAAAGTATTCGACAAATTCTCAATCAGGAGACTGACTTAGCCAAGTGAGAATACTAATACCATTATTTTCAAACCATTCTTTTGTAAGTTTTGCGGTATGTTTAGGATCATTGTCGTGTTGAAGCACAAAATTCCGACCATATCTTAAAGAAGTTGCAGATCTCTAAAGGTTCTTCTCTAGAATCTCCCTGTACATGCTACAATTCTTGCTACCATGTATAACTTGTAACTCACCAGTGCTCTTGGATGAAAATCATCCCCATATCATAATGGAAGCACCCCCAAACTTAACTGTGGGGATGGTATTGTGATTGTTGAAGGCAGTGCCATTTTTTTCGTCAAACACTTGTCACTGTGTTCCTTCCGAATAGTTCAACTTTCGTTTCATCTGACCAGATTACCTTTTCCCAAAACTGCATACCTTTCTTTTCATAAGTTTCGACAAACTTTAATCGGTCTTTGACATGTTTAGTTTTCAGTAAAAGCACATTTCTTGGTGATCTTGAATGAAACCCTGTACGATATAGAGCTCTGCTAATGGTAACTTTACTTACATTATTTCCAGCACCCTGAAGATCAGTTTTAATTTCAGAACTAGTAATAAAGGGTTTTTTTTTTGCACATTTCTGCTGATCTACCTTGAAGTACTCTCATTTATTTTTCTCGTTCTTCTATTTCTGGGAAGTTTTGCTGTACCGTCGCCATACTTCTTATACTTTCTGATGATATTTCCTACTGTACGTAGTGCTAGATTCATTTCTTTGCTAATTTTTCGCTAACCTTGTCCTCTTTTGTGACGTTGAATTATTCTATCTCGCATATCTCTGGATAATTCTTTGGTTTTTTGGCATTTTCAATCCTTGAATTGTAGAATGCACATCAAAGAGTCAGATGATTATTAGCACTATCTTGTAAACAATTGTGTGCTTCTCTGATTGGTCAGAGATAACATCCCAATAATATCGAAAATTTGAATATTTAAAGTCTTTTAAAATACAAAGTTTCGATTGGAAATTTGAAAAAAGTGTCATGTATCCAATACTTTCGTATACGGTAATTTTGAACTTTGATAAATAAAATGGATTCAACCATCAGTTTTTAATTTTCCTTCCACATAAAACTAAAACAAGTTTACGAGATTTTACTTACCAAATATCAGGCAAAATGGCGAATATAAACTAGAGTTATAACAGAAAATAACATGTATCCAATACTTATGCCTGTCACTATATATATATATATATATATATATATATATATATATATATATATATATATATATATATATAAACTTTATTTCAGCTCTTCTCGTGGTTCCATTCCTTAGGTATGATTAATTAATGACGAACGTATAATTTTCATTTATCATTTATTTCATCACGATTCTTCAATTAAACTTGGATAGCAATTGTACATTCTTATTGCTCACAGAAGAGTACATTAGTGTTAAATAAAACCTCGGAGAATTCCAGTGAGATGTCTTTAACAATTCCTAAGATACAACGGTTTAAGCTTAATCTAACAATTGGACAATATACACCCAGTATATCTCTATATCTATCTCAACAATTTGATTTATCCAACATCTGACTGAATGACTATTTCGATTCAAACATTTTGAATCGGCTAACTCATCGTTGAACTTTACTTAATTTATCAATATAATTTTTCATAATTCTTCGTTTTCGTTTCTTTTAATTTTTCCTAAAATACTGAGGAAGATTGAGATCACAGAAGTTCAAATTGCTGTTCAAATTGTCTGATTGAAAATGGCTGATATTAAAAAAATCTGAATTAAACTTGTGAATAATTGCAGAAAAAACTGGATTTAATATATGAAAAAAACGTTCCAAGAAATACAAACTCACCAAAACCAATTTCAGTAAGTAACTGTTCAATTCATACTCTGGACGTCATGGCGTCTAGAAGAGGGCGAAAAAAAAGTCCACGAAGAAGAATGAGAAAGATAGCAAAATATTTTGTATAGGTCACTAACGAGAATTGTAAAAGAGGATTTAGGGCGAGAATTATACATGATTCAAAGATGACAATTCTTCGCAAGTGTCTCCAAGCAAAAACAGTTAACCCCAATACAGAGAATGTTGTACAAAATAGAGTATGCTCCAGACAAAATCTTCGTTTTGTCAGATAAGACGTTTTCGAATGTGCAGTCTGTGTTCAACTGCCAAAATCATAGGAATTATGACATTCCACTCGGAAACATTCCAGAATTTTATTTCTCGCGAGACAATACAATAGAATGTCAAGGTTTATACTTATGTTATTCATGACGATCCTAAATCAATCTTGGCGTTCATTGAAAAAAGGACTGAAAATGAACAGAATTTACCAACAAATATTGGCGAGAGATGTGTTGCACTATTTTCCAGCAACCTTAAGAAGTTAATATGTTTAACCACAAGCCAATTAGAAACAACATTGGTGCAAACGATATCGCCGTGGAATTTATAAAATGTTAAATTGGCTTATAACAGACCCTAATATTATCCTATGTATTTTGCGATATGATCCGTATTGGAGAGCGATATTTCAAGGGCCTCATATTGAAAAGTGTCAGACATAAAATAAGATTTGATGATGTCCTGGTACAATTTGAGCGAAGAGATGGTGAATAAGTTTGGCACTTCACCTGATAACAGAGTAAGGGCTATGATGAAAGCAAAAGGTGGGTATTTTGAATTGGGAATATGGGTAAAAATATAATTTCCATTAACCAAAACCTAAAAATGATTCATTTTCTCTTCGTATTGCTTTACTAAGAAGGAACTTCTCCGTTTTAGATATATTTCGTTTTGATTTTCCCCGTCTTTTCTTTCTATTTTTCCGATCAACATTGACATATTTTTATTATGTAAACAAGAAATTAATAGATACAAAAAGTCTTTTTCATCCCCTGTTTAGTACCATTTCCTTTCTGTTTTAAAGATGACATGTTATTTCTTTTTCTCGCCTTCGTCTCGTTTTTTTTTCTATTATGGCAACGTCGACTCAATATTATTATTATTATTATTTGTGTGTTATGTTTCCTGCTCTCTGTCCTTTAGAGCCGGGTTTAAATTATAGAAGAATTGTCATTTAATTGATAGCACTTTTCTTATTATGCGGGATGTTCCTAGTACGATAATGTTCTGGGCAACATGTATGGTGAAGTTACCTGGAACACTGTTAGTAAAATTGTACATACCTTTTCTCACGAGGCCCAGTGCTTCGATTACTATTGGTACAGTCTTAGTCTTCATCCCCTACATTCTTTTAACCTCAATCTCCATATCCTCGTATTTGGTCAATTTTTCGATAATCTTTATGGAGGTGTTTCTCTCAGATGGTACTGCTATGTCAATAAAAATACATTTCCTGAATTTCTCGTCTTTTATGATAATATCAGGTATGTTGGCTTTTATTTCCTTGTCAATTTGAATTGGCATGTCCCAGAAGATAGTTACATCGATAATTTTGATAACTCTGTTTGGTTGGTGCACATACCGTCTCTCAGTGGTTTCGATTTTGTGCTTCTTGCATATCCACTAGTGCACATATATTGCTACATTGTTATGCCTCTGGATACATTCATGTTTTGCCAGTTCTGGACATCCTGAGATAATATGGTCGACAGTTTAATCACATTTTCCACAGATTCTACATTTCGGGTTAGTTCCATCCTTGAATATGTGAGAGATAAGATCTGGTTGCGAGGATTTGGTTCTGAGCATCAATAATTAGGTCTTCTGTTTCAGTTTTTACCAGGTGATCCTCAGTCACTGATGTGTTTTCTGTTGGTCCACGTCTGCTTTTTTCGTTATTATTATATATTTGACATTATTATTATTATTATTATTATTATTATTCTTTTTGATTTCTTGCGTTTACACATTTCTTTGACACTTTCCACTGACAAAAAAAAATACATAGATAAAGCCCTTCGTAAAGTGTGGGCTGTACTTGTCAGAACAATTTTTTGTATCTCCTTGAGGCATGGACTTCCAGGAATCTCTTCAATTAGTCTACTGCAATCTTTTCCAACCAGTCCTAGGGCTCCAACTACAACAGGGATTGTTGATGTTCCCATATGCCACATTTTCGAGATTTCTGTTTCAAGGTCCTTGTATTTTGACAACTTTTTGAATATCTTCAAGGATACATTGCATTATTATTATTATTATTATTATTATTATTATTATTATTATTATTATCCTTCACCTCCTCCTACTCGTGCTTCTTCACTTCATCTTTGCTTTCTCTAGAGATATGTCCTTGCAAGTTTTTTTAACTCACATGACATGAACTTTTTTCCACTTGTTAACGATGTGACAACAGTAGGTTTTCAGATATCTGACAAGAATAGTATTTACAATATTTATATTATGTTGCTTCTTGGCGGTGATTGGATCAACATGGCGACTTTGCAGACTGGCTGGAAAAAAAGTGCATTTCAAGAGACGTTAATAATTCACTAAAAAAGCAAACGAAGCCCTCACCACAAATGCAAACATTCTTTTAGTCTATTTTTGTTTTCTGAGTTCAAATTTAATTTTGTCACTTATGATGTATTAGACATTATATACTTTATACTAATAATGTGTAATATTCATTTCAAAGGAAAAATAATCTTAAATAAAACTGATGAAGCTAGGCATTTCGTTTGTTATTAGACCAAAAACCAACATATTTTACAAAAATAATGATATTAAATAAATAATAATAAATCATTTATTTATTCTAATATTATTATAAATTAATACTATTTTAAAAATGTGAGAAATTACCATATAAAAGAGGAGAAAACCAAGAAAAATAATAATCAATTGCTGGTATCTCCTGACGAGTGTACGGTGTGATAGCATGAGTTTCCGTCTCCGAAACTCTAGAGTCGGGATGCTAAAAAAAACATCAATTAATCAATTATATATATGTTGGGGGCACTTTCATTAGTTAAAAAAAGACACCTTAAATTGAGTTTTATATTTTTTAAGGAAAGTTTAAATTTCAGTAAGTACACTGTATTGGCTTTTATGTTTATGTTTCAGTCTTTCTCCAGGATTTGCTTACAAAATGTTTAAATTTGAATTCGTCTGGCCGCAATATATTTTGCTAAATTATGAATAATTTGTATGAAAAATATGTTTTCATTAAACTAATAACGCCTGAGTAGACATTGCGTGATTAACCAAAATTTTTCAACTAATTTAAATATTAAGTCGAAATAATGGAAAGAGAACATCATTGAAAAATACGAAAACTTAAGGAATCAGCAGATATGCTAGGCCACAAACATCTCTTGAGCCGACCAAGCATAAAAAAGAATACAGTATGGTAACCACATTACGCAGTGCTACAGAGAAGCAATAATAACATCAAAATTGCAAAATGAGCTCTGATAAAAACAAAAAATGATTAATTTTATAAGTCCCCAAATTTATACACTGATGTCCTCAAGGACACATGTATAAAAGCGTTAGTTGGATCCAGTAACTTGCCCCAAAGAGTTGTGAGTTCAGTAACTTGATACGGCAGTGATGAACACAAGTTGAGGAGTTTAGTTAAAGAGAGATAACTGAGACATCCGGAAGAGGCATGGAACGTTGAAATAGAGCAATCTACCCCAGTGGACGAAATCACTGGTTTACATCGAAATTCTGATAACCTGAAGAATGTCGGAGCGTACAATGTCGGAAACGTAGTGAATACTACAATAAAAATGGGGACAACTGTCCGAACAATCTGAATAAATCATATGTAGCTGTCTCTGTTTGCAAAAAAATGCGATTTTTCATATTTTTTTTAATTTTAATTTTAAAATAATTTGTACAAAACGGCAAAATCAAAAGAGCTAAGCATTGATGTGAGGGCAAAAAAATGAAATTTTATTCAAAGAAAGCTACTCCCAAATACAAATCGGCAAGATGTTGGAGATTTCTAGACTTAGGGTGTAATATTCGTTAAAAAAAAAACAGTTTGAAAATGGCGCAACTGTTGACAGAGAAAGAACTAAAAAAGTGACAACTACTGCTAAAGATAAATAGTTGATGACTGAGAGCGAAAGAAAAAACTGCTCCAGAGATGACAGCTGAACTTAATTACTCTCGACAGCAACCAGTGTCGCTCTCAACTGTGAAAAATCAATTTAGATGGGGTTCATCGTGTGCACAGCCATCTTGAAAAGCCTTTTATGCAAGTTGAATAAGCTGAAAAAAAAAAAAACGTTACAGACAAAAAAGCATAAAAAGTGAACACTACACAATTTATTGAGGACAGATGAGTTCAAATTTGAATATTTTAGATGTAAGATGAGACTGCTTCTTAAAAGAAAACTAGGAGACAGACGGAATGATTAATGTAAGGTTACAGCAATTAAGCATGATGTTGTGACGGTTATGGTGTGGTGTTGTTTTGGAAGGTGGGTGGCTGGAGATTTGATTCAGGTCAAGGGAATCGTGAAAAAAGAACAGTATTATTTGAATTTGCAAAGACATGATTGATGCATAATTGGAGATAAATCCATCTTTCAACAAGACAAAGATTCAAATCACATTTCTATATTATGCGAAAATAACGCCGAGTGTAAATAAGAGGAAAGTTTTGGAAACTATCATTCGGTTTGTCCAGTATCCTGACATCACACCTATTTAATTAGTATGGTATCAGTTGGACAGGAGAGTTCAAAGAGAATATCCAAAGAGTGTGTGTAAGATTTTTCATTACATGAAGAATGCTTGGTGGGGTCTGGCATCAATTTCTTGCAAAAAAAAACCGTTGGAAATATTTCCAAGAATTTTGTAAAGCAGTAATTAAAGCAGATGGTGGTTTTATTCAGAAAAAACTAATTATGATGGAATTGCCTGGCGGATTTTATACATTAGTCAAAATAAAATGTAAAGTTTCTGATTTACTTTAAAAAAAATAAAAAATAGAAAATAGCTGTTTAAGGTGTTCCACAAAAATCATTTGCAGTAGTCCAAATCATTTACTCCACATACATACATACACACACACATACACACACACACACACATATATATATATATATATATATATATATATATATATATATATATATATATATATGCTACCTAAATCCTTTTCTAGCCTTCAGTTCTAGAAATCTTTCATGGAAATGTCGACACCTTTACAAGATCATTTTCTATTGAAAAAATTTTAAGATAATTTAATCTGTCTTGCGTCATGGTCGACCGCATGTGTTTTTTTAGAAGCTTTAGTGTTGAAAAATCCCAGTGGCATGACATGGCACCCTACACACACACACACACACACACACACACACGCACGCACACGCGCGCGCGCGCGCCCGCGATAGGCCGATATTTGGAGAATAACAGACGATGACTTCCAGCAGGCAGGAAAGCAGAATGTATCGAGACTTTTATTTTACAGTTGTGGGAGAAGAGGAATTAGTTCAGGTGCACACTTCTTTACAGGGATACCATCGAGTCCATATGCTTTGTAGTGATCCAGGTTAGAGATGATAGCAGAGGAAGGGGTTATATGCATATCACTCCACAGAGAATCAGCTCCAAGTGGGAAGTTAGCCAGATGTGTCAAGAGAAGAGTTTGAAAAGAATATGCGGCCAAACATCCAGCTTCATCAGCAGGGGATGTTAATAACTCAAATCGATTGAAGACATGGAAATAGATAACTTGTATTTATTGAGTACTGTATTACACAGACGTCAGTAATCACGAGAGCCAACGAGAGTCTATGCGATTCCTCAATCTCTTACCAAAGAGAGAATTAGTTCCTTCAAGTACTCACATTTGTTACGAGGAGTGGCAAATCGGCCTTGTTATGACGAGAATTGTCACTATGGTATAACTGGAAATAGTGGTTCCTGTGTGCTATAGGGACCGGGCATGCTGGGTTGAGCCATGCAGAGCTTTGTGGTTTCACCTGGTATTTCCGAGAAGGTATAAAAGCTTTCGATGTCGGCTTTGACCGAAGAAGAAACATCAGTGGCGCAATTTTTTAATTGGGATGTTGAAGAGGTCAGTCTAAAGGGCGTCACGAAGAAAATTCCGGAATGAGTCCGAGTCAGAATGCTGGTAACGGAAAGAGGTTTTATGGATAGGGGGTTCCTGTTTAATGGATGTTTGGAAGAAGATATCGACAGCTAACACGGCGTAGGCAGTATTACGAAGTTCGTCAAGAGCGAGAAGAGGAACTAGGAAATAGATCCAGTAGAGAAGCGTGTTGCTCATTTCAACTAGCAAAACGAGTAGGGAAATCTATGATTTGGACAATGGAAAATTGTTTATATACCGGCAATATCAGTACGTTTAGAATGTTTCAACCACGTGTCTTGGTGAGCATTTAAGTCAACAAAGACAAAGATTTTCACAGATGAATGGAGAGAAATCGCCGTTTTATACTGTCAGCTGTTGCGTCAAATATGCTGCAGTCTTGGAAGCAGGAAGAACGATAAAGAAAAGAAATATCTGGGTTTAGTAGCGAAAAACGGAAACAAATGAAAGTGTAATTAGCGAACTTGAGAAACAAGTTTCTGGCCATCGGTAGATTATCACAGATATAAACACCAAAGCCATATATGTGAATGCGGGAATATTTTCGGAAAAGGAGAACCAGGAATTTATTGGTAGTAATGGAAGAAATCAAGTTAGTTTCACAGAGGGTACAGATATCTGGTGATTTTCCCAGGAGACAAGATTCCACGATGCAAAAGTTGGAAAAGGCACTACTAATATTAGTGAAAGAAAGGCTGAATGGGTTAGGTGTATTTTTTTTTTTACTAGTTTAGTTTTGATTCTTTTTGTTGCAATTTCAATAAGATATGTTTTGAGGAAAGATTAAAAAGACCACCGTTATTGTTACTAAATGTTGCCAATGGCATTACAAACTAGACACTTCGTGGCTTAGATTAGAGCATAATGTGCCCTCAGTGTTGTTAACCGGAAGGGACACCTATCCATGCGTGACATGGCACTACAGATATCCCGATATTATGCAACTGTTAATCTGAGCAAAGAGCTCGGCCTCCTAACCTAGTGTGAGTGGGGGTGGGGGGTGCAGTGAATAGTCTGTGAAAAGCCGAATTGACTCCCTTCGGATAGCTTGTGCAGGTAGAGATGGTAGAGTGGTGAATAGTTTGAATAATTTCTCTTGTGATCTTTCTTATATATATATATATATATATATATATATATATATATATATATATATATATATATATATATATATATATATATAGGGAGAGAGAGAGAGAGAGTGAGATGAATATATTGACACACATACACTCAAAATTGAACAGGCACAGACGATTAAACAGTTCAGGTCGGTGAGGGAGGCCTGAATAAAAAATTCCATTGATTAAAAGGCAATGGAGAAGAGAAAATAACCATAACATGTTCTCCATTGTTATTTAATAATGAAACATTTTTATTCAACCCTGCCGCCACCGATCTGGACAGCTTAACCTGACGTACATGTTTCAGTTGCGCGCGTGTGTGTGTGTGTGTGTGAATATATATATATATATATATATATATATATATATATATATATATATATATATGAGGACTCTCACGTCGTTTTCTGCGTATGAGTGTTTTTCATTTCATTTTTTATGATTATGTTTCGTATGAGACAACAATCCTGCACGAGATTTACAAAAACAAATTCACACGAACGACATACTGAAGGGTTGACCGTAATATGGCTTGATGTATTAGCACGAGATTAAGTGTTAATTCTTAATTCTCTCAGATGGTTGAGACGATTCTTTTCAAAATTCTTTATTCCTCGGCATCAGGTATATTTGCTCGGTTCGAACTCCTCTATAGTTATGGTTACAGCATTTAAATTCTATTTGTGTCCTTGAAGTGTAACCAAGGACAGCCAACGTTACACTTGCCATGAAAAAGTTGGTTATACATGTACGGCGTCCAAATTTCTGAGTCATAAAGAATTGGGATGAGAATGACTTCTTGATAGACATTATTTACATTATTCGGACTATTGTCCCCATCATTGTCGCCATGTTTATCACAACTTTTCGGCTGTTGTACGCTCCAGTCTTCTTCAGGTGGTAGGAATGTCGATGTGAAGTTCTCTCACTGGGGTAGACTGTTCTAGTTCCACGTGTCTAATGGATGCCAGTTATCTCCTGTTAATTTCCCTCTGAAAGTTCTCCAGCGCCTTAACCAGGTATTGAACTCACACTCTTTCAGTCCTGTTACTTGATCGAACTAACGAATTTATCCACTGTGCCATGTATCATTGAGGATATCTGTGTATAAATTTCTGCCTATTATAAACCTAATATCTTCAGCAACGATTTTTTACCAGCGCTCATGTTGCAATATTTGCTGTTATCATTGCATGTTTTTACCAGAGCCCATATTGCAATTTTTTTGTTATAGTCGCTTTTCTCTTGCACTCCTTATTACTGGTTCCCATATTGTATTCATTTCTATGTTTGGTCGGCTCATGAGATTTTTGTGGCCTAGCATATGTGCTGATTCTTTAAGTTTACAAATTTTCCAATCGTTTTCTTTGTCTATGATCTCAACTTGATCCTACAGCGGTCGTTGATCTCCCTTTTCTCTCAATATGTGATCAACCAGGCCTGATTTTTCCATTCCCCTCGTGTTCCACCTTCATACTCTGGCCACACCAGGAAGATGTTCAGATTCTACTGGACCATGTGAACTCAATAAGACCTTCGATACAGTTCAGTATGGAGAAAGAGAGTATCAACACACTCCCATTCCTGGATGTTCTAATACATCGAACAGAGCATGGGTCAAAACCTCCGTATAACATAAACCGACCTTCAGCGGACAGTAAACAATTTCAACTCCCACCATCCATACAGCGTAAAGAAAGAGATCGTTCGCTGATTACAACATCGAGCAAAAATCATAAGTGGCGACCCTGAGATATTAGATAAAGAATTGGTCGGTACAAGTAGTACCCTACAACGTAACAACTACCCCGGGTACATGGCAGCATCACCGAAGAACTGGGATAGGCAAATACAAGATGAGGACAACAACACCCAGAAAACAGTCTGCCTGCATTATCTGAAGTGGTCACCAGAGAAAATACAAACGATCTGCGGTCCATATAACATCAAGACAACCTTCAAAAGCGGGACGACACTTCACAGATAACTCTCCCGTGTAAGAAGATCCCTCCCTTGGTTGCCTTTGATATTCTGTTAATTATTTCGTCATCCAAAGAGGCACTTGAATTGACTTTGCCTCCTAAGTACGAGAATGATTTCACATACTTCAGATTGTTGCTTCCAACATTCATAGGAACGATATGAAAGATATGGTCTGTTAGTTTTTGTTTTACAGCCTTGACCTGCTTAGGTGTATGTCTTGGTTGATGGACAACTTCAGTTTTCTTTATCCTTATAGTTAATCTGAATGCGTTGCAAGCGATGTAAAAACGATTGACGTGTGCTTGAGCTTCTTCGATTGATGTAGTCACGATCGCAGCGTCATCAGCAAATAGGAGATCACGAATAATGCTTGCTCGAGTCTGCGATTTTTTTTATTTAAAACGTTGATTTATTTATTCTTGCAAACAATAATGTAGCGGTCTTTAGTTGTGTTTTAAAAAAAAATAAATAAAAACAGACTTTAGGTGATCATTTGATAAAAAATCGCTTGAGGACACCGTTAGGTTGAAACCAAGATAGAGGATTCAACTGACCTCCTGATTTTTAAAGTTAAAAGCTCGACATGTTATTTTTACTTTTGTTTTCATACGTGTATTGACGACTTTTAATATTACTGTTTCCTGGTCTAATTCAATTCTGACCATTGAGGAAACTGGATGTCTAGCCACACTGATGAGCTATGATACAGCGAAACAGTCTGTCGGTGACTGACAATATATATGCTCCTGAAAAATTTATTTCGGTTGAGCTATCTGGGAAGTGTGGCTTTGTAAACTGACTATTACGGCTAATAATGCAAGTCTCATCGGTAAATCGAATCGAGTTCTCTCATCCACTGTGTGTTTATCTAAAAATAAATACGCTTAAATTCACCATAATCCCTTCCGTGCAATAACGGCTTAATAGTAGAATCACAACTAACGCCAATTCAGTCGGTTTTCGATCCTAGCTAGAGACAACTGGACGTCTAGCCACACTGATGAGCTGTGATACATTGAAACGGTTTGTCTGTTGATGACAGTATATATATATATATATATATATATATATATATATATATATATATATATATAATTTTCCCATTTGTGTGAAAGTAAAACTTAGCTGTAACTTTGTTTTGTGTGGAACTACTTTGCGTATTCAGATTTAAAACAAAGAAACTATAAAAATAATTGAATTGTATTATTCATTTCAACATGTTTTTTTTTATCTTTATAAATACAAGATTGTCTGGGTAATGGGTTTTATCATTGAATCTTTAATATAATCAAACAAAGATATTTTATGCATTTACATGTTGCCACTAAAGGAGATTAAGCAATGCATATATTTCAATTTGCAATGTACGCATTTTAAATATTGTGTTTTCGATATCGAAGTAATGTTTTAAGTGATAATATAACATGACTCATATGAATTAAGCGACAATCCAAATATTTATACGTACGCCTATCTTATATTAGGACAATTTCTCTATCATTTCATGGTACAGCCATTGCATTCAAACAATGAAAGGCTATCCTCTTGCGGTCGATCCAAGAAAACGAATTTGATCTGTACAACGGAGAAAAATATTACTTTATGATAATCATATATATTATTTTACTGCTTACACGTGTCTGCGTTGCTATGTGTTTACGTAATTATTTATTTAATATTTTTGTGACAGTAAAATTAATAAGTACCACCTGCGATAGAAAAATTTTAGTGAATGAAAATGAGTAAATTAAAGTAAATGTTATCAAGATGGAATAAAGTGCGAAAATTACTAACTGCGTTCGTTAGCCATAGGAGTGGATGACGTGATGGAAAAAAGCGATACAGTTTCTTTCCATGGTGCACAATCTTTCTGCGTAATCTAGGCCGAACATTTTTAATACTGCTTTTTAAAAAATAAGAAGCAGTGATATCAACTCAAAGACGTCCATCCACTCGCTTTCTATCTTTTTCCCAATATAAATAAATATTATATATATATATATATATATATATATATATATATATATATATATATATATATATATATATATTGCTGCAAAGTTAGAAGTCCTGGGACAAGGTATCCCTTATTTATGTGTTGTGCTCTGTCTGAAAACAAACATAATTCAGAGGTAAAATGTAATTTTTCCTGCTCGACGACATATTACGCATTGATCGAGTCTGAAAGCCAAAGAGTTAAGTAAACGTAACTCGTCTAGCAGCGGCTATACGGTCAATGTAAAGGGATTGTTTCCTTATACAGAAACGGATAATATTACAATTATTACCATTAACTTGAGAATTTAATTTGATGTAGAAACAGAGACCAATCAATTCTTATGCTAACACGACATAAACGACTGAAATTTAATCTGAGTTTTTCACTTTTTGAATTACATGTATTGCATAGACATTTATTTAAATTGCAAAATAAATATTTATTGTGGAAACCACGTTTTTATACATCATTACACTCTAGATTGATTTATATAACTTAGTATTATTGCTTCTATGTATGTCTGTGAAAATGCATCTCTTTATACAAATCCTATATATTCTGTATATTTTTATTTTTGCACACAAGGTCACATCTCAATATACTGCTATGCAGTAATAAAAATAGATACGAAAAACACGATTAAAACGTATATATTTGTGAGAACGTTGAGTTATTTCTGAAAGAGACTGAACACGACGGTTTTTCCTCAAGCAAAGCGAAACGAAGAAAAAACAGCGAACGCCATCACTTGAAATTTTTCTTAAGTTACATGACAGTTTCCATTTCACACAACGGAAAAGTCAAACATCCTCCAAAAAACAATTAGAGCCAAGTAATGGGAACGAGCATGAGCAAAAGAGCCTTATTAATTTCCGTCCTTTTTCGTTAATTTCCGGATAGGCACCAAGACAGCAGTCGAGATGTGCGGGAAATCATTCACTTCATCTTAACATCAGATCTTTGAATTTTTTATCATGTTAGCATAATTATTGCCCTAAATTCGTTCAATAACACTGTTGATATAATCTTTTCCCGTGGATATCGTATATTTTGCATGCATTGATATATGCATATGAAAAAAAAGTGTTATATATATATATATATATATATATATATATATATATATATATATATATATATATATATACATCATTAGCTGAAGAGGCAGAGCAAGAATGGAAAAGAAATGTAAATAACTGCATATTTTATATATATATATATATATATATATATATATATATATATATATATATATAGAAAGACTGTCATTTGTGTTTGATCATGAGCCGTTCTAAGCTTCATATAGTTGCTTTGCTTTCTGAAGAAAATAGAGACCAAAATTTTCTAATATTTGGATATTTTTCATTGTCTTTTTCCACGCATTAGATTCCGACTCACATGACCTATCATGACAGTGGTTATAAAGACATTAAATATAATATATATATTACATTGTATATATATATATATATATATATATATATATATATATATATATATATATATACGCACATCATTAGCTGAAGAGGCAGAGCAAGAATGGAAAAATGTAAATAACTGCATATTTATATATATATATATATATATATATATATATATATATATATATATATAGAAAGACTGTCATTTGTGTTTGATCATGAGCCGTTCTAAGCTTCATATAATTGCTTTGCTTTCTGAAGAAAATAGAGACCAAAATTTTCTAATATTTGGATATTTTTCATTGTCTTTTTCCACGAACTTAGATTCCGACTCACATGACCTATCATGACAGTGGTTATAAAGACATTAAATATAATATATGTATTACATTGTATATATATATATATATATATATATATATATATATATATATATATATATATATACGCACATCATTAGCTGAA
>CAHIKZ030000502.1:1620000-1660000 GCA_903632075.3 Acanthosepion pharaonis | reverse complement strand
GACCATAGGTTACATGGGAACGAGAAGACTGAAGAATATTCCACAGATGAGAATCCTGAGAGAAGAAATTATTAGAACAGTTTTTATGGTCGCATATAGTGCTAAAAATACACTAATGTAACCTACTGGCCAAACTTGTATTATGTTTAAGTATATAAAGTCCAGATACCAAAGTGGCGTTCTTACGCATAAAATTCCCATGACTGTTTATAGTAAAAAAAAAAACGAAATGGGATCCACGTAACGTTGTTAAAAAAAATGATGTCACGTTAGGGCGAAAAACATTACAAATCATTTTTTGGAATTTTTCGATACTCCCTAGAAATATTACAGCAGCTGCAGACCAGATATGGCAGCAATATTCAATGGACGGACGATTAGTAGATATATAAAAAGGTGCAAGATGAATTCTGATGTGAAACATTGCCTGGAACAAAGCAGTTAACCAACTTCTCTTACCTGCATTCCTAGCAGTTGATACAATATAATCAGTCCAATTCATGACAGTAGAAAATATAAGACAGAGAAAACGTAATGCGTTACTTTCGTGAGGGATAGCATCAGCCATACTGATGAAAAAAAATGAAGTTACACGAGACAACTAATAGACAACAGTTTAGATTGCGAGGTTTAACTGTAAAAGTAATTTCTTATCCAAGTTAGCAATTTTATCGGCGGTATTTTCGAATATTAGATGCTAGTTTTAATTTAACTGACCTATCGGATTTACTTTTAAGACAGGGGTAAATAGTTGTAACATCAGCGTAAATACCGGGCTTTGAATACTGTTCTTATAAATATTTATTTCCCGTCAATTTTATAATCGGAATTCTTTAAAATATTTACATTATTTTTTTCACCGCAGCCGAATTTAACTAATGCTGATAAGCAGACATATCCAGTTTCAAGTTTAATATGATCCAGCTTATACGTATTTACACACACACGCACACACACACGCGCACACACAGCCACACAAAAGTAGGGGACCTCACACAACGGATACTAATAAAAAAATATGCTTGATATGAAATGACAATATTTTATATCTTCAATCGATGCTTTCTAATTGCACAACATTATAGTCAATATTTTAAAAATATCGAAAAAATTGTTAAATTCGTATCAGCATTTCCTTTCCGTTTGTACAATGTATTTTCTTAATAGTGACCAAAAAGAGAAGAAGAAAAATAAAAAAGAAGAAGAAGTAAAGCACGAGAAGAAGAAGAAGAAGAAGAAGAAGAAGAAGTAGAAGACAAAAGGCAGAATAAGATAAAAGCGGAATAATAATAATGATAAACATATGATGATGATGATGATGAAGATGATGTTGATGATGATGATGAAGAAGATAAAAAGCAGAAGGAGATAGAAAGAAGAAGAAGAAGAAGAAGAAGAAGAAGAAGAAGTAAAGACAAAAAAGCAGAATAAGATAAAAGCGGAATAATAATAATGATAAACATATGATGATGATGATGATGAGGTTGATGTTGATGATGATGATGAAGAAGATAAAAAGCAGAAGGAGATAGAAGAAGAAGAAGAAGAAGAAGAAGGAGAAGAAGAAGAAGAAGAAGAAGAAGAAGTAGAAGACAAAAGGCAGAATAAGATAAAAGCGGAATAATAATAATGATAAACATATGATGATGATGATGATGAGGTTGATGTTGATGATGATGATGAAGAAGATAAAAGCAGAAGGAGATAGAAGAAGAAGAAGAAGAAGAAGAAGAAGAAGAAGAAGAAGAAGAAGAAGAAGAAAAAGACAAAATTAGAATAAGATAAAAGCGGAATAATAATAATGATAAACATATGATGATGATGATGATGAGGTTGATGTTGATGATGATGATGAAGAAGATAAAAAGCAGAAGGAGATAGAAGAAGAAGAAGAAGAAGAAGAAGAAGAAGAAGTAGAAGACAAAAGGCAGAATAAGATAAAAGCGGAATAATAATAATGATAAACATATGATGATGATGATGATGATGAAGAAGATAAAAAGCAGAAGGAGATAGAAGAAGAAGAAGAAGAAGAAGAAGAAGAAGAAGAAGTAGAAGACAAAAGGCAGAATAGATATAAAAGCGGAATAATAATAATGATAAACATATGATGATGATGATGATGAGGTTGATGTTGATGATGATGATGAAGAAGATAAAAAGCAGAAGAAGAAGAAGAAGAAGAAGAAGAAGAAGAAGAAGAAGAAGAAGAAGACAATAAGCAGGAAATAATTTACAGAAAAGACAGAGGGAAGACTTCACACATTGTTTTGTCTTAAATCATACCCGTTGTCATTGAACCTGTTATTTAATTCTTCCGTTGTACAACGCAAATGAATCAAGTTGTCTTTGGTATATTGTTCTGCGATTATCAAATGTAAATCTGTACCATTTCCACCTTCAGAAGAAATCTTGCTGATTCTCTTTGAATTCATGATAAAATTGACATAACTCATGTTGTTGCACAATAAACAGGTTTTTCCTTGACTGTGAGAGTTTTCTGAATTACAAAACACAAAATCCATTTGAAGTTTCCGATCGTTGTACAACGGATAAAATATATAAATGATTCAATTACCACAGGTATGACGTCAGACCCAACAATGTGACATCAACGGAACTTCAGTTACATTTTATTACATGGGGACTGTAATTTCGTCGAACTTTTTAAGGTGCGTACTCTGAAAAATATCCAGAATCCACCGACTTTGTGACATTTAAGACGCATGAGAATAACTAAGTATGTAAAGTGCTAAGTTGGCACCACAGGGATAAGAAAAGAATGACGAAGGAATTCCATTGGATTTATGCTAAGTATCTTTTATTAATTCCTCTTAGTAAGTAACGAATTAATGAAAAATTCGAAGATGAGCATGATCAGTATTACGATTCAGTTGTATGGCATTCACATTGTCGGCGTTTGATACTTTTTGATGCGTTGATAACCAGTGCAAGCGTTTTTTTCTAAAGAAAAGTGACGTTGTAAAATGACTTACAATTTTTTGTAGATTTTGTATATTTTTATGTTTTAGGGCATTTTCTTAAGTAGAAACTGAAAAGGAGAGTTATAGAATCAAAATATTATTGAGCATTATGAAACACTTTGTCTTTTCTTTTCTTAAATCGCGCTTTTCTGTGAGTGGTAAAAAATATTGGAAAAGTTTTGTCAATCATTTTGTTTATTAATAGCTATAGTATCGTCTGCAAATTAGATAGACAAGTATAAGTAGAGAACAACTGGCGAACATAGGAGACAGCTATACCTAGCAAACCCGGTTGCTATTCAGGACACGGAGAACTGTATTACGACTACTACTACGCAGAGATGTATCAAAATCATAGCAAAAACAATAATAATGCCTGCCTCTCTCTCTCTCTCTCTCTCTATATATATATATATATATATATATATATATATATATATATATATATATATATATATTCCTGCTTTTCTTTAAATTTGACGCATTTTTTTCTTTCATTCAGGGTTGCGATAGGCAAATCGAGATCCTATGAAAGTGATACTGTTGAGAGAGAAATAAATATGTAATAAATAGCCATCAATACCTTAACAATATCCAGAGTTACATCTCATCACCTAGGAGATTTGCTGTTCACTAAAACACTGCAGTCTGAGAAGATATATATTTCGATAACTGCTGACGAACTATTCATCAGAATATTGTTAAATTGTCTACTAAAAAGTCATTATGTTTTAGCATAGATCTATGAAATGGTTATCAACACTGTAGTATCGTCTGCAAATTAGATAGACCAGTATAAATAGAGAACAACTGTCGAACATAGGAGACAGATACACCTAGCAAACTCGGTTGCTATTCAGGACACGGAGAACTGTACTACGACTACTATTAAGCAGAGAGATGGGCAAATCATAACAATACCAATAATAGAAATTTAAATAAAAAATAAAGTAGAAATAGACATTATGATTTCTGTTCCAATTATATTTGAAGCACTTGGAGTAAAAACAATACACATACGCATATTAAGAAAATCTCAGAAAATCTGCCTTTATCTAAGAAACAAAAGAGCAGTAAACATGGATATCGCTTGTATGCTCAGAGAACCTCTTGCAGACTCGCTTACTGAACAAATTTTTAAGAAAAACATTCTATTACCATTGGTCTTAGATAAAAGAACTAGTAAAAAAATTGCATCAAATCAGGCCAAAAAAAAAAATAATAATTAGACGTAGATAATGAAAGCCTAGAACAAAAACATGTTCAAGAGAAGAAAGCATTTATATCAAGATTGTAGGCGAGATATATTCGTCAAGATGACTGAACTGCAACATGGAGAAAAAAAACAGTGATGATAACATACTACGAAGCATGCCGTCTACGAGTAACAAAAGCTAGATATTGTAAACAAACATATGCAGACGTGTATCACCTGTCAGATAGAGTCCTAAGATAAGAGGAAACGAGCAGAAGAAAAATTTCCAGAGAATACCGAAATATGAGTGGAATGTGCTCGTGAAACAATTTACAAAATTCTGCAGGCATTTTCAAACAGAAATAATTTTCTTAAATAATAATAACAGCAACGATTTAATGTACTGATATGAGTGAATCCCTCGTCAAAGAGAAAAGGAAAAAATAGATAAAAAATATAACAAAAGATCCAGATAAAATATCGCATCAAGGAAATATAAAAATATATAAGGAGTCATGAAGAAGAAATAAAATATCAAAGATAAATGAAATTAGGTCCCAACTTGGGTTCAATATAATATTTATTTTAGATAAAAAAAAAATATTTCTGGCGACAATAATACTACGTTTCTGATAAAAGTGAAAATAAACTTTCATATATTGAAAGTTGTATTTTGTGTGTGTGCCTATATCTATCTATCTATCTATCTATCTATCTATCTATCTATATTTATGAGAGATCTCGGCTCCCAAAAGATATTATACGAGTATTTTCAGCTGATATAATAGTATGTTGTTAAGCTTGCATCTAAGAAGAGTTCTGTACTGAGTCCTTCTAGACATTTTCCTTGCCAGTGTCTCTCTTATATATTTATCAGTCTGCCACTCGACTTTGCTTTGAGTATTGCTGCCACATTTAGTCCACTCTTCCTGCTATGTATTTAGATATTCTTCCAAAGAATAATCTGCAACGTTATTTGTCCTCACATGGAATCTCGGCTTCAGGCCGTTTCCCTTCGCCGTATCGTACTTTCCCTTTGCATCTTCTATAAATATTTTCATGGCGATTTATGTGAAGAACATTTCCCTGTGGTAATCTAGACTTTATGATTTTGTGCTAGAAAAACCAGATTGGCGTCAATGGTTCATCATTTTACAATGTGAAATGGCTAGGATCTAACCGTGAGTTCTATGCTAGCAGTTTCTTCTATCACACTTCTCACTTTTGGAACTCTCTTCCGGATACTTGCTTCCCAATCAACTTTGTCAATCGCAATCTTCTCTATTCTTTTTATTTTTATTGTGGTATCTCTTTTAATAGTAGTTTATCTCATATCCTCTAACACAAGGTAACCCGCTTGCGTTGTAGTGGCTTTATCACCTTGATTGGAGTTTAATGATTAAAAAAGAAGTGTATGTTGATTAATTTAGACGATATTGATGCATTGTTCTGTTTTGTGTTATGTCAGTCTCATGCAAACATGGCATCTTCAAACTTCACGTTGGTTTTTAAACTAACGGTTATTAACTGTTCAGTTTTGTTTTGTCATTTTCTTATGAAACATATTTAGCAAGTTTTTATTTTACATCTGACAGAATTATGTTGTCAGTTTTTAAATTTAGTCATTTTATTACATCATAAATTTAGTCATTACATCAATATTACATCAAATTTAGTCATTTTATTACATCATATATATTGTAAAATTTTTACATAAAATTCGTCATTTGCGATTAAATTCAAATAATATTGCCAAACATTAAATTAATGGAGTAGTAATGTAGTGGTTTTCAAATTACACACACACACACACACACACACACACACACACACACATATATATATATATATATATATATTTGAATGGCTAATTATATGTAGGTGTAAGAGCGAGCGATCGTATACAAATACATATAAATACTCTATAGTTCAACTCTATAAAAAGAGCTAAGTATTAACTAACAATGATATTTAAATATATATATATATATATATATATATATATATATATATATATATATATATATATATATCTGAGAAAAAATTTGAAATAATAAAGAATTAATAATAGAACCGGGAAAAACAAATCGTCCTGTTTAAGTCTTAAAAAAAAACAAAAACAAAAAAAAAAAAACAAGATTAAGACTAAAACGTACTTGTAGATATATCAAAACAAATCTACCTAGGTCTATCTGAGAAAAAATTTAGGTGCAACCTAAGTAGGTTTTCCTGAAATTAATAAATAATTTAATAACATCAGAACCTCGTAGTAAGACAATAATGGAGAAATACGCACAAATCGTCCAGGAACACAATAGAAACACATCCAAGAAAATAAAACATTAAAAGATTAAATGCCGATAACTACTCTGGACAAACCTTTAAAATGACCTTCGCGCAGAACTCTTCATTGAGGTCGCATCTAAACAGAGAATGTCTTCATTTCACATTGAACATGAAGAAAAATTAATTATTTTAGATCGTTTACCTGAAGACGGTCGCAGACCAGAAACACGTGTAGGTTTTCCTATTTTTCTAAATAAATTTAATAAAACGTTTGCAGCATTTATTTATTTTAGGAACCACTTATTTCTTTTATATATATATATATATATATATATATATATATATATATATATATATATATATGTCATAACAAGTGTGACTAAAATGGATTGACAAGGTTTGTCTGTTTAATTGTTGGTTGTATTTTTTTACAATTTTCAGATGACTTTATGAGTATTGTACTCGAAGATGTAGATAAACTGTCCAAATTTCATATTTTGTTATTTGTGTTCAAGTACTTTCGATTTTCGCATTTATTATCAAGGACCGATGTGGTGTCTCTATCGTAGTTATATTTGTCCTAAAAACATCTAAAATCTATCATCTATTACCATAAGTTTAAAACATCTAACTTAATTATTACCAAAAACATTTATAAATCCCACTTATTTACAAATAATGTTGTCTATGAAATTTCAGGCCACCTGGGAGATAGCATCTGAACACTTATAATCAAAAGACAACAGTAAATACTTACGTTGGTCTCCCATGCACCAGACACTCTCGGAGATTGACCTGTTACCTGTCGACCAGCACATCGTGAACGCCCAAATAAAGAGCGTACATGAAAGAAAACATCATTCACCACAGGAGAAGTTATCTTGAAGTGTACAACATATAATGAACGCGCAGACATATTTTATCAATATTATTATAATCAAAATATAAAATAAAATATAAAATTGAATTAATAAAGTAATAAATCTTATTCATTTTGTGTTGCCCCATTCCTAATAATCTTTACACATGGCGTTACACTAGATCATTTCAAACGTCCAGTTTCGCAAAAAAAAAAAAAAAATACTAGGATGCAAACAAATTAATTCTAACAATGATAGAGGTCACACATCGGTTCTTGATAATGACTGCGTGAGTCGAATGTACTTGAACCAAATGTGAAAATGTTCGGCCATTTTATCTACTGGAACCAATTATTTTTGTTCCCAGCTGCACCCTGACCCGGGATGGTAGCAATTGTTAGCGTCCCAGCTATGCGCAAGTAGTGAACCCCCCAAGTAGGAAAAAACTCTGTGAAATGTGGAGATATACAGTTTTATAATAAAAATACCAGCAATTAATTTTCGCATTGAAATTACCAACACTACATATCTCTATCTATAAAAGTCCGGATGTGTATGTACGTGTAACGAATGCACGGCCGCAATTTTCGACGGATTTGCATTTTTGTACTGGCCAGAGTCAGAGCCAATAGCTGGCTGCCAGGAATAAGCAGGAAGATTCTATTGACCACCGTTAGAGCCAACAGCTGACTGACACGAATGTTAACTAGCATGCTAACATGCAAAAAAAAAATCGATAGATGCATTCATCACAAGTGGGAAAAATTTAAATCTGCATGGCAGTTTACTCCAGTTGGCTCATTCGCTTGCTTAAACTCAACGTTGATTCAGATTCCGCAGAACTGGGTTGGGTGTGAAAAAGTATTTGTTGTTAAAATTCTTTTTTCATTCGGTTTTTCCATTTACGCGTCCTTTTTTTAAAAGCTGATCGTTTTGTGTTCATTTTGTTTAGTTCTTTTTTCGTAATAGATTTAATGTTTAGTATGGAGCTTAGAAAAAATTCGCAGTGTGAGATAGGCAAAAAGCAAGGCATGTAGCAACATCAGCACGGCAAAGGGCACTTCTTTAAAGGCAAGGAAAGGCAAACCAAAATACATTATCACCTGACCGAATGGATTTTTAAGGATTCCAAATGAAGGATCTGTGATATAATCCATCCTGACTTGGCATCTCGACATCACTCACTTTCTCGCCGACGTGGTGAGTCTTCCGTCCATCTTTTCTACAAATATTTTCATGGTAACTTCTCTAACAGGCTTTTTTCCTTGGACCCCCACAACATGAAGTGTGCTTTAATTTAAACGAGTGGAATTTACGTTCCACCCGTTTAATGATGTAGTGGATAAATGCAATCGCTACATCTACTCCAACAGTTTTTTTTTCTCGCAAGCCCAGCTAGTCGAACTCCCTTCGCTTGTTTCCCTGATAACTACAATCTTTAAAAATTTCAATTCAATGTCTATCGCCATCTTCTATATTCTTGAATCCCGTTCATCTTTTCCCTTGTTTATATTCGCTCTCTTTTCTCTCACTCGCTGTAATAGTTTCTTGGGTTGAAATGATTAATAATTGGATTTAAACATGTATCAATATCGTGATTTCCTTTCGTCCTTCAATGATAATGTCATTAAGCTTATCAGACAATATGAAAGGAAATTTCTTAAAATAAATAGAAAAATCTTGTCTATATTATTTAATGAAACATGCATCAATGAAAAATTGCTGCCTAAATATATACAATATATATATATGTGTGTGTGTGAGTGTGTGCGTGAGTGTGTGTGTGTGTATTGGGGACTCTCCCGTCGTATCCGACGTATGAGAGACAAACAGCTCATTTGCTAGAATCCGAGGACATCCCGAAATTATATATTAACTTCCAAGCTCTTTCAATTATCTCATATATATATATATATATATATATATATATATATATATATATATATATATATATATATATAAATTTAAAAGAAAACAGACCATTTTAAGGTACTATTATGGTAATTTATTTCACCAGAGTCCTTTTAAAGGACACCGGATCATCAGATAGCACTTCCAAATATGAAATGAAATGAAAAATGAAATTAAAATTGATGGGTAGTGTAAGTTTTTGTAATTTAACAGAGAGTGTGAAAGGAGTAGTTAAAGAGACATGACAGAGTATAGGGAGGGATTAATTTCATATATCTCTCAAGCATACTTTGTACTGGGGGAGGAGGAGTGACCAGACCTTGATCTATTTAGACGGTTAACTTAACGGAAGTGATATATTGAAATGGGAGGGGAAACGGGAGAAAAGAAAATGGAAAAAGAAAGAAGAGGGAGGGAGAGAGAGAGAGAGAGAGAGAGAGAGAGAGAGATAAAGACAGAGAGATAGACAGAGAGATAGAGAGAGAGAAAGAAATAGAGAGTAACATGCAGACAGATAGACATTAATAGATAGACTAAAGCTCAGGCATGTGTGTAAAATTAACAAAATAACAAATATAACGATAATGATAAGACTGTAAAAACAAAAAATATATATATATATATATATATATATATATATATATATATATATATATATCAAAGTGCCAAAGTAGGCAAATGAATTTAGTAGTTGAGGGGAGATACTTGAACATGGACTAATGTCTGGAAGTCTTGCGACTGCCACCACCGAAAATATTGATAGTATTCACAAGGTGATGGATGACATGGGATTGATTATAAATCAGTGATTCCCATCCAATTTTGGGCCATGCCCCACTTTAATATTTCGAAAATTCTGGTGCCCCTCCCCTGTAATATTTAATTCTTACATGTATGCTAATTGCACATGTACGTCCATACACACAAAATATTTTGATGTTTACATACTCTATATGTATGATATGTATTAACACGTATTAACATTAACATTCTCGCTGAGACTCACTAGAAAATAACTCACTGTTAATAACTCATTCACAAATTGTTCCCTTATTTTGTTGGTATAGTAAACCGAAGGTTGCACATCCTACGCATGTCCAACCAATATAATACCATGCCCCACCTGTGGGGCAAGCGCCCGATGTTGGTAATCATTGCTATAAATCAAATATCCAATACTATTATCTCGTGAGTGAGTTGAAAAGATGGTGCAGTGAGAACTCGTCATGACGAAGGTTTCTGACATTGTTTGCGGCGTATCAGTTTGGTCTCCTTGAATGTTTCCTAAACCAAAATGTGTGTTGGGTTCTTCACTTTGAGCCAGAAACAAAGAGACAATCAATTAGGAACAACGGCTAAAATTGTGAGTCACATATCGAACAGCAATTGATAGATAACCCATGATGTGCTGTCAAGTAAACATATACAGCATTTAACATGTTATGAAATGTTATATAAAGTTACATCAACCTTCTCTGCTTAGACATAAAGAGAATTTTGTTCCTTCAAAGATAAACACTATTTATTTATCAGATTATGTTTATTTACAAGAACAGTTTTTTAATTACATTCAGAAAACTAATGCAGTTAGGAGGGATGTGAGTATTTTTTTCTATTCGGAACATACATAATTTGGTTTATCGCCACATTCCCTTTTTTCTTCTCCTTGTTTTAGTAATACATTTCAAACATTACGGGGTTTCTCATTTAACACTCCTGTATATATTTGTGGTTCGCTATTTGTTACTTTTTCTTCATTTAAGAAGTTAATCGAAAAAAAAGTATCCTTTAAAGAATCCGTTTTCGTATATTTAAGTCAATATACATACACACACACACACACACACACACACACACACAACACACACACACACACACACACACACACACACACACACATATATATATATATATATATATATATATATATATATAATATAAAGTACGGGTAATAAATCCGTTGCCATATAATTTTAAATTTCTAAATTTCTATAGACCGTTCTTGAATAAAACTAGCATAATTATCGTGCGTTGAAATAGGTCTATCCCTACCATATGAGGTAATTTTTGATGTTGTGGTGTAATATATATATATATATATATATATTTTCATCATCGTCACAATATAAATTCCAAAGTCCTTGAGACGTTTTCATCACGTACTTATTAATTTCATGCAAAAAAAAGGAAATTAAGAAAACAAGCAGAAATATGAACAAAATTTTGAGGTTTTAAAACATAATCAATCTCTCAAAAAAATAGGGAAAAAATGGAAATTTCAAATCAAACAATATGGCCAACTTTTGTAAAATTCATTTAAAGTAGAAAAAAGGGATGATATGTATATACATACTGCATCTAATTAAATGCGATACCCACAAAAAGATGATAAAATAAATAAACCAAAGAAATATAATGACGAAGGGAAAACAATAGAAAGTGAGATGCTCAGCGAATTTTAGGGACCCAGAATTCCTTAAGACAAAGAGGGAATAAGAAGAAAAGCTCTTAATTTAAAAATAACACGTGAGCAAAAACGAATCGTAAAGGAAAAACACAAACTCGCCCAGAAAACATATTTAAAAATGAAGTTAACATCTGTAGAAGAAGTTTTCAAGGCGATAGCTGTGTGCGAAATTTAGTACAACAGAAATCTGGACAAAATAAGATCCGAAATATAAAATCACAGATATAAGATATGCTTAGAAAATATATGAAATTAGAAAGTTGCATTGAAAGAAAACTTAGCAAAATAACTCATTACCCAGTTTAAATCAACATTTTAGACGTTCAAATTAAATATATTAAAAACGTTTATTTAAATTCAGTACCAATAATATATAATAATAAGCTAATACAAAAAAATTTTCTCATTTAAAAAATATTTGGCAAATATCGATCTTTTTGTCTACAATAAGATGGAGTGCCAAATATATCATTTTCTATTGACGCTAGTATTTTAAATACCTTTAATCTTTGGCAAAATTTATTGTTATAAATATTGATGATTAGAATTTTAATAAAACCTAAGCATATGATGACAGTGAATGTATACATTTCTTTTATCCTTGAGAATTTACAACAAACATACTAATCACTCTTTATTTACCAGATTATATTTATTTACAAGAACAATTCTATAATTACATTCAGAAAATACAATTAGAATTGATGCAATGCAATTTTTATCATTTACAAATTTATGAAGTAGTAAATCTGAAAACTAGTTTTTATTTATAAATTTATCAGCATTTCCTAAATTATTACTAAAATATGTGAACCAACTCTAAGTAAATGCTTATTATTTACCTTTTCATTGTTATACCAGAACTTTACCTATTCTATTATTAATAGACTCTCCCACACATAATAATTAGTAGTAGTTGAGCTCAGTAGAGTTGAGTGAGTCAGTCGATGTCGGACATTGAAGTATCAACCATCACAACTTGATTGCTGCGTTATTAACTCTTATTTCAAGTTCCTAACGTCTTGTACGTCGGACCCGTTTAGGACCGACTTAGCGAAATACAATCCTCCACTGTGAAAACTACTCTACAATATTCATGAAAGTTGAATCAATAGGCTACTAGCCGATATCTTGTCAACATCCCAATAAACACTATAATAAATAGATATTGTAAATAAGCATATAATACATTGTTCATCCTCTCACAATATTGTCTCCAAATATGTGATTTTAAATCATTAACGTAATTATACTCTTAGGAAATGTAAGCATCCTCTTCTTCTCCCTCCAGCTATGGGTAAATAGCAGAACAGACGGTGTTCCATAGCCTTGGATAGTAATTGGTCTACCGCAGAAAGGAATGGCAAGTAACTGCCGGAAAAAAACTGCCTCGTCAATCATGTATCATGTATCGAAAGATACATGATCGCCTAAGAGTGTATCACACATGGCACACGACTGACAGATAGGCTTATATTTATCATGAGCCTACTTAAAATTATACGATCATAAGATGTGAAAATCATTAAAAGTTTTTCCTAAAAATCCAGTAAAAATTGATAAAATTAAATAAAATATAATACTAATGGCAAACTTGGACCTTCGTGGCTCCCCCTCTGTCATGGGTCCTTACCTATAAATACAGAATGAACTCATCCTAACACGATGTATACTACGCCTCTCAAGAGAGAGGGACGAATCAAGCCGATATTCTCGGTCGAACTCTCTGCCTCTGAGTAGAGAGGAACCCGGACGAGGCTCAGACGAAGGGCAGAGTCTCGTTCGGGAAGGTTGACCAACCCGATCCCGTTTATACGGTTCTACGGCTCGTGAAACCCACGTTAAACTCGTCCTTGTGTCACATGCAACCTTCGTGGAGGATGGCTAGATACCGAATCAAGCCGAGCTTCTCGGCTTGACGGTCGAACTCTCTGCCTCTGAGCAGAGAGGAACCCGGACGAGGCTCCGCCGAAGGGCAGAGTCTCGTTCGGGGAGGTTGAACAACCCGATCCCGTTTATCCATGGTTCTATGGGCATTAACGTTAAACTCGGCTTTGTGCCACATCTTTCCCTCGTGTGTGGGGGGGGGAAAGAAGTAAATATCGAATCGAGTCGAGCCAATAGTAGTTCACTCCAAACCAGACTGACAGTCATACTAACATCTTGTATTATTATTTCGTGTAATATCCCTTCGTTATTTCTACTCCTGTGTTCGTGTTGTTCTTCCTTTGTCCTAACCTTGACTATAACGCCCTCAAAAATGGAAATGCCAAAAGGTTTTACCCACGACACCGCTTTTATTTTAGCTATCATTACTTTTCGCCAATAAATGAATCGTGTTTATTATTTTTGTTGTCAATTCTCAAGAACAAAGAAATAAATTCACTTTCATATGTTTAGATTTTATTACAATTCTAATCTAAGGATAGCGATTATTACTGCAAAATCTTGATTATCATGGGATATCAAAACGTACGAAGATAAAACATTCTGAAGCAGAAACTGGGAACTGGAATTGGAAGAAAAGCAGTTACGACCCGTATCCATCATAATTTGAAATTTAAAAAAAATACTATTTTAAATACCTCAGTTATGACTAACTAATATAAGAGATGAGGACATTGGACATGGAATAAGATGCGCTGAGTGTAGGCTTACCCAAAACAGCAAGATGCTACAAATCCAATCATTACCCTAAAACCTAAGCAATTTTCTTAAATAGCCTCATCTAATATGAATGTATAGCTAGTCACTCGTATTCGTGGTTCCCGTCTATTAGGGCGGCTAGCCATTCCCTATTGAAGACACTTGCTCAGGCAAATTTTTATTTATTCAACATCCACAGAGCCCACCTGGGAAAAAGAGATTTATCTAGCGTGATCAACAATATGAACAAGGTGCCGCATGCTGGCATCGATTCCTCCAGTCCGATAACATCAGGAGGTTTCCATCCTGACAAATCGACCCAAGTCTCATGGTCAGAATGCCACTGGGCCATGTGCCTATCTGATATAGACGTGAATATATATATATATATATATATACTTTGCATAACGCTCAGCTCTTTTACAGATGTCGATAGGGTCATCGGCAGAAAAATGTTTTCAAAGATCAATATTTCAAATTGGATCCAAGTGAATGAAGACTATAATTTTGAACAACAAGATTCCCTGGTTTAGGTTTCGGAGATAAACTTTAAAGTTTCAGTGATCTTTACCAAATAATGGAAACCACATCACTTGAACATTTTCAACAGAAGGAACAAAAAGCAATTAGTGAAAAGAAGCATATTTTCATTTTAAACTTTTTTTTTTTTTTTTAAAGCATTACGCCCCGAGCAAGGCGTGAATCCACTAGGATGCGGGGGGTTGCAGAAGATTTGGAGCGAGAACAGATAGGAGTGATAGAAGAAAGGATGAGGAGAAGGATAGTGGGAAGATCAAGGTAACTGGAGTGTCGATTGATATTACATTTGAATAGTTGGAGATTATAGCTCTCAGGGAAACAGTAATTGGGAAGGGTGTTCCACAGGCGAGAGGTGCGAGGTATGAAGCTTTTGGAATAGAAGAGACGGCTACATTTAAAAGTTTCTACAGTGTAAGGGTGGGAGCGGGATGCCAGCCTCGTAGTGCGCTTGAATTTATGGAGTCTAGGAACCAGTGAAAGCAGCTCATCAGAGCAATTACCATGAAAGTATTTGTAGAAAAGACAGAGAGAGGCAACGGCGCATCTGTGCGAGAGTGACTGCAGACGAGATGCCAGATCAGGGCCAATTACATTACATATCCGTCTCTGGATCTTGTCAAGAACTCCGAGGTAAGCAGAACGTGCCCCAGACCATAAATGGCAGCAATACTCCATGCAAGAGCGAATGGTTGTTTTGTATATTTGAAGTATCGATTCCGTGGAGAAAAATTTCCTGGCGCGGCACAGAGAGCCAACATTCTTCGCGGTGGAAGAAGCAATTGACTCAATGTATTTGTTCCATCTCAGGTCAGCAGTCAACGTGAGAACGAGCAGACGCAGGGAGTTGCTCTCAAGAAGTTGACTATCAGACATTCTAATGGGAGGGCAGGGAAGGATCTCTATGTTGGTTAATGGAGAGTAGTTTAGTTTTCGAGGCGTTAAAGTTGACCAGCCAATTCTTGCCCCAGTTAACAACCGATTGGAGGTCCATTTCAAGACGCACGGCCAGGTTAGTTTTGTCACCGACACTAGATTTGAGAGAACTTATAAATTTCAACTGACAGAATGATGTTTTATTCAGCATGTCGAATGTTTCCTTATAAAGGAACGTCTAAACTTACCATTACCGTAGGTACCTACAAAGCACCACAAAAAAAATACCTAAGGGTTAAAATAAATGTTCTTTCTTGAAGCTTTTATTTTAGTTTTAATTTCAAGCTAATAGATTAAATTCTATATTTCCAATGTGTAAAATACTTCAGTATTTAAGAAATTTGTTTAAAATTAATTTAAATTAAATAAAAGTATTTTATTTTGCTAAAACAGATGATTACTTCTTTTTGTGGTCGTCTTTTATGGCAATGTTATTCTCTTTATTAAAACTCATCCGTAAATAAAATATATTTTTCTGAAACGTTATTTGAGGAATGTTAACTGTTTTAAAATTATAATTAATCTTATTTGAAGCAAATATTATTTACATTAAGTTGAAAATATCGCAGAAATGCATTTTTAACGCGACGGTAACTGTTTTTTTTAACCCGATCGAGCTGTTTTGAGAGCTTGATGACGGGTCTAATGTTCAGCCGAAACTTTATCTGTAAATCATAATGAAAATGATGTGAGCGACATTTTATTTAATTTTTAAGTAAACACTAATCAGAAAGAAATAGGAAGATATTCTCTGTAATCTAATGTTTTATTAAATATTAGAAATGTTGACTTTAAATTTACTATAGTTATCGTTCTTTTTTCTGATAATGTCTATGTTCTTCAGTACTTACAAAAATTGGCACGTTTATACACATGCAAAATAAATTCAATGTACCTTTCAGTTATTGGTGTTTGATGATTTGGATTAATATTTTCCATTTCTGATTAGTAAATATAATTTTCACTTTATAATAATATCATATAAAAGTTTTAAATTAGTACAGAATTTTAAATGATGTAAAAGACAATAAATTTGTCGAATTAAAATTTTAAAAAAGAATTTTTTTGTGTAAGTGCACAATTCATTGAAATTTTGTTGCTGAAGGTAATAGTGTCCTTGATATATCTTATTTATTAAAGGAATTAAAAGATTTTGTAATTAAACATTTTCATAATTTTATTGCATTTATTTTACGATTTAGAACAGAATTTTAGTACATAGTGTTATTTGACAAAAACTAATTGATGATTTACATTCTCCAAGGGGTTCTGATTTGAACTAATTTAAATATGAAGATGAAATTTTAATTTCTCAGAATTTCATAAAATTAAGTACGTTGGTGAAACAGTTGCAAAAAAAAATATATTTTTACCAGTATTCTCTAACAAAACAACGTTAAAAATAATTTTATTTATGTGTGAATAAGTCCTGAAAATTTCATCAAAATCCGACCTTTATTTATTTTTTTTTTTTTGCCAGAATTTCGAAAACAATATGTTTTTAGTGCCAAAAAGAGGTTAAAAATCTCTATATTAATCTTTGGTCCAGCCGCTGACGCAATTTAACTAAAATTCAAACGTGCTAGAAATTGAATAGAAAAAATAAGAGAATCATCAAAAATACTTTGGTATTTCTTATTAATAATTATATTAATATTTTAACGATAAAACTTTGTTTTTTAAAAGCTTGGTCTATTTTTTCATCATGGTATGCTTATTTTATTACGTTTTTACCTTGTATTTTTTTTTTATTACACTTCTTGTTTTGTGACTGCTTAAGATAATTTTAGTAAAAAAATAAAAATAAAAAATAAAAATCTCCCGACCTGGAAAATATATTGTTGTCTTTGCTTGATCCGTAAACTCTTCTGTTGTATAATTGGGCCGAAGCCCTACGGATGTGGTTTATATAGCAAGTATGAAACGATCTGCGGAACCAATGTTAATATATTACAACGCCCTCCCCCAAAACTGCATTAAAAGAATTTCAAAAGAGAGTTGTAAAAAAAATATGCCACCGTAAATTGCTAATACAGAAATATAACGATTTAAATAGTCAAAGCGGTTTATCGCGTCTTTATTAGAAATAAATCGGTTTATCGGTCCTCTCTTGGAGCTAAGCCGGTTTATCAGTCCTCTCCAACAAGATTAAAAATTGAGGACAAAAGATAGCGCACAGCGGCTAAAAAAATAAACAGACTATTGTGTTTTACAAACCAAAAATATAACATGAATAGCTAATTACATTTAAGCCCACAAAAATGTATTTTGCTTACAGAGAGATGGTTGGTAGGACTTAATGTATATCGATTCCAATACCTTTATTTTATAATCGGTGCCAGCCTGACTGAGTACTAAGAATATGACTGTACTATAACGTCAGTCGCACTGTTGGGTTTTAATCAAATTTCCAGCTGCCGCTGAATCTGATACATTAACCCACCTAAAATAAATTGTCCATCTTTTCTTTGCGAATATTGGCTTCAAAGTGTTCATTCTGACATCTGAATTCGTAACGTAAATAACAGAACGCATCAGATGGGTAGGCAGAACATCGTTTCTGATCGGTCTCAACATAGACAAGATTAATATTTCAAATATTAAACCGAAGCAAATGGTTTCTTGAATTTTAGCAAAGTATTTTTAGCAAAGTATTTGATCCATGTCAGTTAAAATGTACCTTTATAAGCCATTAAAGTATTCTCATTACTTCCAAATATACGCAATTTGGAGACAGATCGATATACTGCATAAAAAGAATCGTTTTAAATTTGATTATTTCGTCGTGGATTCTATTTGTTTAACATGCAAACCTGTGGCGAATAAGACAAAAGTTTCATCGTGGTAGGCATTTCGGCTGTGGCTTCTGCACCAATGAGAATTTTTTTATTTTTATTTTATCGGTTGGTGTTGCTAACTCCATGTCTATCCGGTATTGATTTCAAGGCTGGTCTTTGGATAATATATTGCCTGTGAAAGAACGTCTCATTTAAGTTTGATGATCATTTCTTTAATCTCATTTCGTTAAAAATGAAAAAAAAATTTCTGAGACCAGCGAGCCATGGCTTTATCGATTCATGCTGGGAGAATTATAGAGAGTCAATGTGAAAAATGAGAAATTTTTAAGGTAAAAGGAACTTCAGACTAACTTCTAACAATCAGCTGGAGTTGGAATATTATGGAAATATTATCAGGGAGATTTGGAGAATTTAAAAATCAAAGGCCGCTGCGTTTAAGACAAGTAAAAAAACGGAAAGCCGTGGTTGTCTTACTTGTCGGTGTTGAACAAATGGATAAAGGAGGCAATAGCTTGACAAAAAAAAAATAAAAATAAAAAATAAAAAACAGATGTTGTAAATGGTCGCATATTCAGGAGAGCAACAACAAAAGTTGTGAAGGGACATGTCAAAGAGAGAAAGAATGTAATGATAAGAAAGAAAGAAAGAAAGAAAGAAAGAAAGAAAGAAAGAAAGAGAAATAAACAAGGAAGAGAAATAGGAAGGAAACCAAGAAAGAAAGTAAAGAGAAGAAAGAACGATAGACTAGGAAGAAAATAAGAAGGAAACAAAGAAAGACCAGAGAAGAGAGATAGACGAGGAAAAATAATAAATAAATAAATAAATAAATAAATAAAGGAGAAGAAAAAAAGATAGACAAGGAGGAAAATAAGTAAGAAACAAAAAAAGAAAAAAGAAGAAAAAAGATAGCCAGCGAACAAAAATAAGCAAGAAAGAAAGATAGATAAGAAAGAAAAAGAAAGAAAGAAAGAAAGAAAAGAGAAGAAAGAAAGAAAGAAAGAAAGAAAGAAAGAAAGAAAGAAAGAAAAGAGAAGAGAAGAAAGAACGATAGAAAAGAAAGAAAGAAAGAAAGAAAGACAGTGAAGAACAATAAGAACGAACGTGATAAAGCGAGAATCATAAACAAAGAAGAAAGAAAGAAAGAAAGAAAGAAAGATTAATACTTGATATGTAGCAAAAATTTTGACTTCTTTCATTTTTCTTTTAAATATTTCACCCCAAGTAACGCGATAAATCCACCAAGACACTAATGGACTTTTAAATATGAAATAATCATTTAAGAAAAATATTGTTAATGAGAGAAGCTAATATGGGAATGAAATAGATACAAGATGACGTTGCATTTAAATTTCTGAAGAATAATGTTAACTTGAAAGCAGGAATCCTGAAAAGACTTCAACAATCTGGAAGTGTGAGAGATGAAACTATTAGCATAGGAACTTTTTTACATCTAGAAATTTCAACTATAAAAGCAAGACTTAGCTGACAATTTAGTGTTTCAATTAAATTCCTAAGTCAATGAATCAATGGCGAAAGCTTACCAGAACATATTATGTGTCAATATTTAATTAAATTGATTTGCAATTTTTTCTTTTTCTTGACGTTCCAGTGATTCGTTTGCTGTATTTTCCCTTGAGTAATCAATGGGTTTTCAAGTTCATAGCTGTGTTGCTATATTGGGCGAGAAGTCAAGCGCAATTAAAATTTCATCAACCGAAACGTCTCTTCCGTGTTCCATTTTTTATAAATCCTTTCACGGTAATTGTCCTCATCAACATTCCGCTATTGTGCCTAGAATTTATGAATGTAAACGCAATACTAGATTGGCGGCTAGGTCTCATCATTTTAGAAATTAAATCGCTAGTTGTAGCCGTATGTTTTATGCTAACAGTTTCATCTATCACACTTCTCGCTTGTGAAACTCTTTCCCGACTTCTTGATCACCAGTCGAATTTGATCTTCCAAAACTTAAATGAAATGTCAATCATTATATTCTGTCTTCTTAATTACCGTTCTTTTATTGCCTGCTCTTCTTATTACAGACACACAATCCCATATCCGAAATCTTTGGGGCTATTTATGCATGAATATTCACACCACGAGAGATGAAAAAAGACTACAAATATTATTATAGTTTCTTTATATAGTTACATACTGATAAATGGAATAGTGGGATAATTAAAACTATAAGAAATTAAATAATTGGATTTATTTCAGACAAAAAAAATGCTTTGTATGAATTTAAAAATAAACAGGATGAAACGATAAACTAAACATATATATATTGGGGTCTCATGTCGCTCACTAAAATATACGTACGGCGCCCGTCGATTTGTCACTGAATATTCTTACTTATCAAACAGTAGCGTAGTGTGTAGTAATTTTTTTTATGTTCTCTAAGATTTGTCTTAGTTCCTTTATTGTCTTGCTTGGGGCGAAATGATAAAAAAAAAGTCTTATATTTTTATCATTAATAACCTATGCTACATCAGCTTATTTTAAAAAGTAACGAAAAAGATGGCAAATTAAATATTCAAGATCACTACCTTTCAAAAGTAACTCGATCTGCTAACACCGCTTCAAATTTCTTTTGTCTACGACAGGAGATATACGATGGAAATGTGTATCAGAGTATGGGGAATAAACTAATCCCTCAATTATTAGCCATTTGATCGTTTATCCAATACTGTATTTTCATATCCAGTTGTGCCCGATTGTTCTGCAAAAAGCAAATACAATGCACAATCAAGTTAGAAGATTAACGAGTGTGATTATTATAAGGCAAGATGGCATATTATGACCATCTTAGGATATATATCTGTTGATTCTGACTACAAAGTTGTAGTGATCAGAGAAGATTCCTCTCGGTAATCTATTCCACAAAGTAACAGTTCTGGATGAAAAAAAGTTCTATTAATCTGTTTCTAAGAATGTTGTTTCGTTATATCGTGCTAGACAATTTACCTCGCCCGAAAATATATGGAATATTAATAAGTCTAACATTCGTCCGCTTATTAAATATTATTGCTACATCTGGTCTGGTGATTCTCTTTTAAACAACTCGGATTTTGTCACTAACGCGCCGCCGTAATGTATGTTCCCGTCGCGTTATCAATTTTTTCACGATAATTGTTCTGCAAAGTTTTCCTCGTTGGTATCTCGGTTTTATATATTTAAGCACAATACTAGATTGTCGATTAGGTCTCAAAATTTCACTGTTGAAATCGCTTGTTGTAATTGTAAATTCTATGCTAATAATTTCTTCTCACGTTCTCCTCGCTTTTGGATGTCTCTTCCGGGTTGCTGTTTTTCGCTCAACTACGATCTTCAAAAATTTAAAGGCAATTCCAATCATTACATACCGCCTGCTTGAAACGTGTTCTTTGATTGTTGCTCCTGTTTTTTTCCCTAACAATAAACTCATATATCATAACGATTTGCATTTTTTTTTTACTTGCTGCAAAATGTTAATAATAAACGCATGGATATGATCACGCAAACACTCAACAATTTTACGTCAGAAATAAACCCGCAAAAGGTGAAAGAAATGGTGGACAGCGTGAAAGAGAAATGAAGGTTATTAATGCTTCTTTCCGAGGAAGAATGGCAAGATGACACTGTAAATGTTTCAGCAGCAGCAGCAGCATTCATTCGTATTACCGTGTTCTAGGGTATTGTTGTTCTAAGATAACTGCTCAACAGACGAGTTCCTTCCGCTAATCCTGGCTTGAAAGCCGGAGATGTATTGATACTTCTGCAACGTGTTTTAGGCAAATATACTTAGCGGTCTCCATCCCTCTGCAGGTAAAATTACAGCCAATGCCTTCCAACCTGAAGGTTCCTTTTGGCCATGGTCACGTGATGGTTGAATTCATCAACATACCCAACACTCCACTGGGCACTGGTTTTAGAATGGTTTTGTAATCCCTCCTCATCGCAATTCTGGAATATCATTACACTGGCTGCATTCGAATCAGTGGCGCCAGGTGTACCCCATAAAACTAGCCGGCTATTTGACCTATAAGAATGCTCACCAGCAATTTTGAGAGGGTCTTTTTTATTAGTCTAGCTGTGTTTCTAGTCAAACTTCTCACCAGGAAAGGTCTGATTATGCAAAAAGTACTACTGTTACGTTTACTTGGCATAATGAATATATATATATATATATATAATAAATGCGAATGTCAATGAGTCACTCTGGCATACTTTTTCAACTTTACTCCTAGCGCACGTAGCCCAACATTTCATACCGTTGTGGAATCAGGCCGACTCTGTGAGCCAAATAAAAGCATATATATACTACCAATATTATTTTTGTGGATACCTATATTCGAGAAAACATGTTAAAGTTAATGCATCCTCAGACAGGGTTCAGAAAAAAAAATTGAATCTTTAAATATGGCAGATTAAAAAAAATCAATTAAATCTCATATATATATATATATATATATATATATATATATAGAAAAAGTTTCAAATTGAAAATTATAATGTTTTATTTTATGAAAGTATTTATTTATTTATATATATATATGATATTTCAAATTGTCCTAAATTTTTCATCAGAAATAACTGTTTGTTACAAATAAATTAAAATTACTGTTTGTTAGCAAGTAGCGTCCTTCGCGAGACGCGGACGTCACGTGATATGGAACGTCACTGTTCGGATATTCCTAACTTAAATCTAACTGTCATAAATATTAAAAAAAAAAAAAAAAAATATTTATATCTAAAAAAAATTGCTTAACTATTGAAATATTTATAAAGATTTAAAACACTTAAGTCCCTATTCAACCCTAGTTTATGTGTATTTAATTTTAAAATCCAATATTCTTTTTTTTTCTGCGTGTGAATGTGGAAGTAAAATCGGAATCTATTAATAAACATTTGCAGTTTTCTAATGTGTGTCCTGATTGATTGTAGTGTTTAGCTATGGGGAATAAGGGTTGTTTTGACGTATTGTTTGTTTATGGTTATTGAAACGAAATCTAAAATTGTTTCCAGACTCACCAATATATCCACTATTAGGACATAAGTTGCAGAATAAATAATAGATTACGTTATGGGTATCGCAGGTGAGGTTAGGTGGCTGTATTCTGATATTGGTGTTGGGTACGGAAAATGTATTAGCTATTATTAAATGTTTGCAAACTAAGCAACGAGGTTTGTTACATTTGTAATTTCCTGTTTGGTTTCTATTGTTTAGATATTTGGTAGAGGTGAGGATAGCTGATAAGTTAGGTGATTGTTTCATTGCATTTATGGGTGATTTATCGAAAATGTCTTTTGATCTTGTTGTCTAATTGGAGGTTCTTGTAATCATTTTTTAAATTGTGAATAAGTGTGGGGAATATTGATTGTGGTTAAAAACCATGGGAATCCGATTGTTGTTTTTATTTTTCTTGTATGTGAGAAGTGTGTTACGATTTATCAGGATAGTTTTATTTAGTGCTTCTTTTATTATTTTTATTGGGTATTTGCATTTTAGGAATTGTTTTGTTAGGTCATTAATGTTGTATAGAAAATCTAAATGGTCTGAGCATATACGTTTGATTCTTAGAAATGAGCTGTATACAATAGATTTTTTTTAATTTAAAGGGATGACAGCTGTTAAAGTGCAGGAATTTATGTTGGTTTGTGGGTTTGTTGTATAGACTGGTAGAAAGTGTATGTTTGTTTAATTTTATCATAACGTCTACGAAAGGGATGGATGTGTATGAGTGCTCCATGGTAAATTTAATTGTATCGTGGAAATTGTTGCAGAAAGTGAAAAGAGGTTTTTAATTTTTCTGATCCATGAGTCCATAGTAAGAAAATGTCATCAATATATCTAAAGTAATGTGATGGTTTATATTCTGAATTGTCTAATATCTTCTTTTCTAGAATGTGCATAAAGATATTAGCATAACTAGGTGCCATTTTTGTGCCCATTGCTGTGCCACTAATCTGTAAATAGTGTTTGTTGTTGAATTTAAAATTATTATGTGTTAAGATGAAATTTATTAATTGGCATATATCTGTAATTTGGTAGTTAGGTAATTTTTGTTACTAAGAACTCATAGCAAGCTGATACTCCTTCAACATGTGGAATGTTCGTGTAAAGAGACGAAACATCCATCGTTACTAGGATTGTATCATGGTGGACTAAGTTAATGTTTTTTAATTTGTTGAGAAAGTCAGTAGTGTCTCTAATATAACTGGGTATGTCAGGCAATAAAGGTTTTAGGATATTGTCTATGTACCCAGATATAAGTTCTGTGAGGGTACCAATGCCTGATATTATGGGTCTACCAGGTGGCATGATTTTAAGGGTTTTGAAATTTCATAGATGTTCTCTTCATTATTTGATTGTGTAATTTGATGTGGGTCGGATGAAAAAAGTGTTAGGGTGTTTTTTCTGAAAGGATTTTGGGGAGTTTATGTAGTTTTGGGATAGTGTAGAATGTTGCTGTTTTAGGGTTCTCAGGAATAAGAGATTTTATGGTATTTTTATGTTGTAGTTCAGGTTCTGAGTGAGAAGTGATAATTCTGTTTTGAATGTGCTAGTTGGGTCTAGAGGTAAGGGTACATAGAATGGTACATATAATACCAGTTTACTATATATATATATATATATATATATATATATATATATATATATATATATATGTATCTATATATATATGTATATATATATATATGTATATATATATATATATATATATATATATATATATATATATATATATTATATATATATATATAGTAAACTGGTATTACTAGCCCAGGATATTTTAAAACTAACTCGAAATGTTAGAAATGCCTGTAATTAGATTTCAATTGCAAAAGGCTTTCCAAACTGTTTCCATCGCCCAACCCTGTTGCTGATCAAAATATAGACTCATTTAAATCTCTCAATATATGCAGATATCAAAAAGTGTTTTCTTTTTTATATTTATGTTTATTTTTAACGATTTCAAAATACATTTCATGCCTGCTGCTTCATTACTAAATGAAAAAAAGTTTCCACATTCGATAACTTATTTTAATTGCACATTTTACAAATTAAGCGCAAAGCGTGATTTTGCGCGGTATTGTTTCGATACTTGGAGCCTACATTGTCTTTGTGATGTGAGCGATACTGTCCCAAAACCTAATTCGAGACTGTGGTCTGATTAACCGCTTTTATTTTAAGATTTTCTCACGGCTGTAAAACCGGATGTAGGTTTGGATGAAGATCTTGTCCTTTGTATGGCAGGATGTACTCCCTTTGGCGAGTTCATTTTTTATGGCCAACAGTGTATATTCTTGCCTTGTACTTTCTCCAAAGAAAAGTATAAAAGATTTCCATGATAAAAAAAAAAAAAAAAAAAAACTCATTCCAACTCTGTCAGTGTCTTCTTGCTCTGCTTTACTATGTCTTCTTAATGTTTTGCCCTACTCATCACCCTTGGCCATTTGTAGTTTGGTGAGGCGATTTAACCTATAGTTGGAGATTTTCAATTCAGAGTTGTCATTTTCTCGGTGTGGTTGCTCCCTAATGACCCAGCCTGTCTTATTGTTTATCCATTTGTGGGAGGAGTGAAGATGATCTCCCTTTTCCCTCGATATATGATCAGCCAAGCCTGATTTTCTATTTCCCCTCGTTTTACTGTTTTTTCGATTTTCCTTTGCTTAGTATATTTTCATTGAATATGAACATAACGATCACGACTGGAATCCGAACTCGGCTCTTGTATCCCCAAACTGAGCCGCTATCCATCTATTCAATCATGCATGAATGATAAATAAAATAAATTAAGAGCTGAATTAAAATCATGTTCTTGAAGATTTTTCTAACATGATGCGTATATAAAGACCCATGTTTTTTTGCACAAGCTAATTTACGAAAACTCTGATAATGTTTTGAACTAATGAAAGAAAATACTAATGGTCCTTGATACTTTCAATAATTGTCTGTAGAATGTAGAGCATTTATTGTTCTTGATTTTGCTTATTTCTTCCATGACCTCTTAAAGTTTCTACTATTCAAACTCAAATTATTTGGGGGCGTTCGTTTTTTTAATACCTATTTCTATTTATTCTATGCATTTAAATTTTTAAAAGCTTACTTTGCACTTTGTTGCATGGAATTCAAAAAAAGCAAGTATTGTGTTTCTCTAAGGACACAATGTTCGTTTATTGGTTTGTTTGTTTGTTATATTTCGTGTGTGCGTTTTAGACATGTTTAATTTGCGGTAAATGCCAATTTCTTTATTCTATATGCCTAGACACAACGATAAGTACGTAGCGACTTCAAGGAAATAGCGTTAGTTTTAGAAAAGAAGTCTTTATTTTTCAGCATCTTCGACCTCCTTCCGTACACACTGAATTCTTTGGTGAATATTAAGACAGAAGTAACCATTCCAATAACTAAGAAGCCTTATGATGAAATAGCATTTATTTTAGAAAACAAATATTTACCGAGCGACATAATCTACTTTCCTAACTGACAATGACTTTCACTGACGAATATAAATCACATAGGAAAGTATACTAATAAGTGCGTAGCTCTTTGATTATTTCTATGTATTAGGTTGGTGCAAAAATAATGACGTAATAATGTCGTTTTTTGATGTATTTTTTAACGTCAAAAAAAAAGACATTATTACGTCATTATTTTTGCACCAACCTAATATCTTCTGTTTATATGTTATTTCTTATTAATTAATGTTTCCCATTGATGACACAGTTTCGAATACTGTCTGTGAAGCTCATATTTTCTACGAAATTTCTAGAACATTCAAGCAGGTAAAGGTAATTAATACTGTTTAACTAAATAAAAAAGAGCATTTATTTAAATAAATTATATCCCAAACAAATAACGTATAAATGGAAAATATATTAAAATATTTGTCGGGCTAAATCCAATTTATAATATGTTGACACCGTTTACGTTAGGATATATTTCGTGAGCAGATATGATCGATCGAAAAAATCGTCGAAGATATGTGTTTATAAAAACGGTAATTCGGATTTTGCTAACCAGACATTTCTTTGTTACTGAATGGTTAACAGCACATCAGATCAAATGATTGTTCTCATTGGTTTTGCAGGTTCGATGAACACATTTTTCTACGAAATTTCTCGAACATTCGGGCCGGTAAATGTTATTAATACATTTTAATATGAAAATAAATAAATAAAATAAAAAACTGAGCATTTACTTAAATGAATTATATCTATAAAAATGAATATATATATATAGTCATCGACAGAAAGATTGTTTCTTTGTATCACAAAACATCAGTGTAGCTAGACGTCCGGTTGCCTCTATGTAGGATCGAAACCCGATTGAATTGGCGTCAGTCAGGATTCTACCACTAAGCCGTTGGGGCACGGCAGAGATGGAGGTGAATTTAAGCGTATTTATATTTAGATAAACACACAGTGAATGAGAGAACTCAATTCGATTCACCGAAGAGTCTTGTATTATTAGCCGTAATAGTTACTGTTTACTATTTACTAACCCACACTTCCTCCTCAAAGAGCTCAACTCAAATAAACGTTTCAGGAGCATATATATATATATATATATATATATATATATATATATATATATATATATATATATATATATATATATATATATATTCCATATATTCAAATTTAGGAGAGCCAGTTCAAATTCCAAATCCATTACATTCACTAATTGAGAAAGGTATGAATCCTCTTCTCTCCCTGCTATGGATAATTAGCAGGTCAGACTGGGTTCTATTACCTTGGATAACATCTGATCTAGAAGGACAACGCTGAATTCAAAACCTGCGGAAGGTTGTTTGTGAACCTTGTGTCGCGTACTGCAACAGGTCTCTGTATTCAGCCCTTCAAAATGTGTGTTTGGTTCTGCACAAATCTTTTAACACAACAATCAAATCATATGTGCTGGTGTCTGGGCGTCGTTTCCTAGAACTAGGAACTGAGTTACTGACTCTCATACATCGAATACGACGTGAGAGCCCACTATACATATACACACACACACACACACACACACACACACACACACACATATATATATATATATATATATATATATATATATATATATATATATATATATATTGTATATATATATATATTATATATATATATATAATATATATAAATATATAAAGTGTAACCCTTTTCCTCAACGTATTTTGATTTTATGATTCTGTACGTGTCAGAACCTATGTGTGTACGCCTATATGTTTGTGTATGTACACATCTGTAGAATGCTGTTGCTGTACACGCGTACACACCCAGACACAAAAAGAAAATGTCAACCTAACACGAATAAAAAGCACATAAATTATTTTTTCGCTTAGTATGGAATAACAAAAATGAGGTAATCGACAGACAATTGCTGATATCTCCTGACGAGTGAGCCGATCGATTTCAAAAATGATTCGTATACGAAACTCAGAAATCGGGGTGCCATCAGCTAAAGAACAAATTTTGTATCTGTGTTAATCTTTTTAATATAAGCCGATGTATTCCAAACGAAGAGGTGTATTTGTCATGTAATATTAAAATTATTTTTTTCTTAGATTTCTCAGAATCTTGCAAGCAAGCATATCTTATAATATTAAGCAGAAAGTAAAACGCACAATGTGTTTCATATTTTAAAACAATTGCAGTTTGCTTCCGATAAAAATATTTCAGAGCCATTATTGTTTCAGTCATTTTCCACCTGCATACGTATCTTTTTAACCCCGTCTGTATGCTTTCCAATGATAAATTACTATTGTTGGAGAAAAGAAAAAAAATGGTTTAAAGTATTTTAACTGCTATTTAATATAATGTTTTCTTGTATAAATTGTATTTGCAGTTTTTTTTTGTGTTTTTTTTTTTTTTTTGTTGTTCATTCTTTCTTTATGTTCTTTCTTTTCTTAATTGTTTTGGGTTTTTTACAGAATAAATTTATTTCACTTCCATAGTCGAAGTCTCAGTTTTCCCTCCCCATTTTTCAGAAGAGAAAGAAACATAAGGAACTATATTTGCTTGTTTATTTTGTTCTTAATAATATAACTTGAAAATAATTTAGAATCTTGAGAATAAAATTAAAAGCGAATGAATTAAGATGAATTGGATTTGGATAATTTTCCTTGTTTTGTAATGTGGGTGTTTGTATCGCCCACTCTCAAGGCTAAAGCAGTCTAAATTATCAGCTGCGAGTAAAACGGGTTGTAAAAAAGAGCATACTTCAGTAAATTAAAGAAATATTACTTCGTCGAGAATGACAATGAAGACAAAAAAACGGCCATATTAAGCTAATAAATTCGATCTTAAAATTAAAGAAATATCACGAATAATAGGCTTTATTTGCATTTGTCCTTTTCGTTATTTTAAAACGGTTCAGACTATTTGTTTCCTCTTCCTTATTCTTTCGGTCTTCCTGCTTCTAGAGATAACACTAATAATGCCAGATCGATGAGAAAAAAGGGAGTTGAGAGACGATAAAGAACGAAATATGGAGAGATGAGTGGAATAGATATATGAAACATTTTGGGAAACTCTTTGTCTATATTTCTGAGATGACGTATTATGTACATCATACTTATTATAAAACCCAGGTTGTGTGTGTGTGTGTGTGTGTCTGTACGTTTATATATTGGATCGGATTTCCTACATTTTTCAATCGATTTCAACAAAGCTTCACAGGACTACGTAAAATTACCTTGCAGTGGTTCTGACAGCGCCAAAAATTAGAAAAACAGAATTGTTTTTGCACGAAATCAATTTGAAAACACGATATAAGAGGCATCGCGAAAATGAAAGGGGGACAACTCATATCGAGTTATATTTATCATAAAACCCAGGTTGTTTGGTTGTTTGTGTGTGTGTGTGTGTGTGTGTGTGTGTGTGTGTGTGTTTCGTTTATATATGGGATCGGATTCCTTCATTTTTCAACCGATTTCAACAAAATTTCACTTTTTGGGCAGGTAGTGCTATTTATTGTCTTGCACACTTTTTTTCTTCATTTTTACATTTAGAATACTTTAAAAATTCCATTTACAAGACAATTGTTTATTATAAAATTCTATTCAATCGGTAGACTCATAACGATTGAAAACAATGTTTTTGTTTGAGGTTTGGTTTGACCTATTCATAAAAAAAAAAAAAAAAAACGAACAAAAAAACTAATTAAGACATGCGTGTCCGTCAACCTTAAAGAATAATCTTTCTCAATTTTATTTTTCAGTCTTTATGATGGTCGATACTAGATCTATCTCTCACTGTTACATCCCCGGGCAACGGCGGGTTCTACTGCTCGTTATTTATATTATTCGTACCATTGTCCTCATCTTTGTCGCCATATTTATTACAAGGTTTCGGCCTTTCAGTATCTGTCTATATTTCTGAGATGAGGTATTATGTACATTATTTAGATTATTCGGACTATTGTCCTCATCTTTGTCGCCATATTTATTACAACGTTTCGGCCTTTCAGTATCTGTCTATATTTCTGAGATGACGTATTATGTACATTATTTACATTATTCGGACTATTGTCCTCATCTTTGTCGCCATATTTATTATTTTGGCACAACGTTTCGAGCCTTTTACATTATTCTATCTGTCTATTTTGGCCTTTCAATATCTGTCTATTTTCTGAGATGACGTATTATGTACATTATTTATATTATTTGACGCCACTATTGTTTCCCTTTCATCTTTATTTCTGAGATGACATATTTATTACAACGTTTTTATTACAACATTTTGGCATTTCAGTATCTGTCTATATTTTTGAGATGAGGTATAATATTACACTTAAATTTGTCCTCATTATTCGACATTTTTACTATTGTCTTTATCTTTATCCCATCAGGACTGAAACAATATTTATTACAACATTTTTCAGAGGGTAATTAACTTTCAATAAACATCACTGTCTATATTCAATAGTCCGAATAATGTAAATAAGGTACATTTTGGGAAATGTTTAATGATGTGTTTCATCAATGATTTCTTGGAAGTAATTATACTCTGTTAATTTTTCTTCTTCTTTGAATGTCCTTTATTACAGGTATTATGGCAGATAACATATACGTCGATTGGTGTAAACTGTTACAAAGCGGAACCAATATGACTGAGAATTAGCTACGGTAACATGGAAACGCTCAGTTAGGTCCCAATATTTGGCCGTAGACGAATGGTATAAGAACAATGGCATAATAAGTGACACAGTCAGGAAAAAAATGGTGGCATAAGTACGAAAGAAGAATTTTTTGATCGAGTGTATTGGACATTAATAATGAAAATATTTGAGGAACTTGACCTATTCTTCTCCATGTTTTGGAGAAGACTTATGTCCCATAAAGTAACTTCCAAGAAGAAAAATATTATTTCCCACTAACAATATTTACAGTAGGGAGATGATGATGATGATGTTGCTGTTGCTTTTATTATCATTATTATTATTATTATTATTATTTTATCCTTATTACCTTGTTATTTTCTTCTTATAATTTTAGTATTCTCTTTAGCACTTATCATTCCCTTATTTCCTAATTCTCTTATATCAAACACGTATTCTCTTATTATTCTATAATTACTCTCATTTTCTCTTACTACCTTATCATGTTCTTATTATCTGATTATTCTCTCATTATTCTATTATTCCCTTATTCTCATATTCCCTTATTATCTTAGTATTGTCTTATTTGGTTATTCCTTTATTATCTTTTATTCTCCTATCCACTTATTATCTTATTATTCTGTTTTTATTCCCTATTCTCTTGTTTTTCTCTTATTATTTATTTATTATTATTTATTCTCTTATTCTTATTCTTATTCTCATATGATTATTTTATTATAGTTCACTTATTATTCTCTAATTATATTACTATTCACTTCTTCTTCTCCTCCTCCCCCTCTTCCTCCTCCTCCATTAGACATATTTTTTCGCCAGATCATGAAAAGGAAAGGATCATGAACCTACCACGCCGATTATCTTTAATTTCATCACAACAATAATTTCTTCATATTTTCTCACCACTAATGCCCGATCCACACGATTTTCCTTCTTTTCAAATGATGGCCCTTTGCCTCTTCACGATCCAAAAGACCAAATATTGGGATCCCACTGCGGATTTCCGTCTTACCATAGATCATTCTCAGCCATACTGTTTCTGCTCTGTAACATTTGACAAATAAAATTTGAAACAAATTTATATTTCAGACCACCAATTCTTCGGATGGTCATAATGGTTGAAACAGCATGATTCAGTCTCCTTTTGATTTTACAATTTTACTTTGGTGGGGAGGGGAAGTACGTCTTTTAAAAATTTATTATTAAATGTCGCCAGACTTTCCACAATGGATGAGTTGATTTTAATTCAATTAAACGCCTGTTGGGTGTTATAATAAATGCTGTCTGGTTAATCTAATTTGTCATTCCATTAACCAGGCGAAGACTATATACCCGAGGCATGTTATAAATAATGAGTTTCGAATAAAACCAGATAGCCAGTTTACTCGACTTATACATAGTTATACCGGATTCTTTTTTTTTTCATTTAATCAGTATTGCTTTGTTTCGGTGAATATAAGAAAAAATAAACGACAAATACAACATTTTAACAACAACAATAACAACAAAAAGAAATATAGAAGAAAGTAGCAAAAAGTATTGTAAATACCATTGTTTGATAACTTACAGATATCATTCATAATGAAAGAAGAATACCTGACGAGAAGACAAATATACAATTTTCGGAAGTTATATTACGCCTAGATAACTTAAGTGTTATCAATAATCAAGAGTGGTCTACCCTTGTTTACGTTCCCATTTGAGAGAGCTATTTCTATTTACTGGGTCTATAAAAGGACACAATACACAGTTGAATAAAGATCTTTAAAGTCTACACCTGCATACTTTTGTCATTACATTAATACAATAGAAAATCCACAACCTAATCGTGGGATTCATTTACTGTGTTAACAATCATACCCTCGTATAATACGCATTTAAACATAGCAAAGAATATTCATGGGAGAAGAATCAATATATTTATTTCTTTATAACACCGAGGTGGTGCCAGACAAAGAAATAAAACTGCAGGCACTTCCAGAGAATTCAGTTAAGGATAACCAGTGCAAAGATCTAACAATTCTAAAGAACAGGCAAAATGTACAGTTGTCTGAAAGAAAAACGGCCCAAGATAGGAACATCGAATTGGCGATATCAAAACCTTAGAAATACAGGACTCTAGTTTGGCATTGCATAAACAGTATTATTTTATTTACAATGGAGTGATATTTGATGCCCCATGCTGTTGCTACTAATTAGCTTTTTAAAGTAGCTGTTAAATCTAAGATTTTCGTTAAAATACATACTGGTGAATTATATTTTATATTCTTGATAAAGAACCCTTTCTTTTATATAGCGATTTTCTACGCCCGGCTTAGATGTGGCACAAGGCCGAAAGTATTGGGTACCCATTGAGGATCGAACTCACTCGTAATTGATCTAGCAAGACAAGCTTCCTAACCATTACACTACGTCGATGTGCCCCTCTTTCTTTTATATACAATCACAGATAAAAATCGTTTTGGGTAAGAACTGGTGCAATGTGAGGACTACCATAGACGATGAACGATGAACAACATCCTCTTTTCCACATATTATAACAATTTAAATTTGTACAAAATTTGAAACAAAAACCACTAAAAGAAATATTTAAATAAGATTGAAAAATAAATTATATATATTTTAATAACTTTTAAAATTTCCCTATCTCGTAATGCGTTGAATATGTTTCTGCCTCTTAGCATTTGTTTTATAACATTTTCGAAATTTATTCTTTCTTTTGGAATAACCATGTATATAAGATTGAAACAAATATAAATTTTGCAACTTATCTGAATGAAGTTAATTACAACATCTTGAAACTTTCTTTACATTTATGTGCCATGTCCTTTCAAGACATAGGCGATAATGTCTTTCCAGCTCTCTCTATCACTTGCAGCTCTCAACAAGTTCCTTCCCACGTCCTGTCATCCACTTGTTTAACCCCTCCAGATATGTCACGCGTTGTATTCCCTTGTCTCTCTTTCCCTCTATTCGGCCAGTGAGTATCAGATTCTCCAGGCCCTCCTTCCACATTATGTGTCCCAGAAACTTCTGCTGCTTCTTCCTGATGTTAAGTCTAAGCCTCCTCCTTGTTTGCAACCTCTCTAAAAGCTCATCGTTTCTCACAGGGTCGGTTGATGATATCCTTTGCATCCTTCTGTAGAACCACGTCTCAGTTGACTTCTTTGTCTTCGTATCGTCCAACATTCGCTACCACAAAGAAAGACAGATGTCACATAACAGCTCAGTATAATTTTCGTTGTTAGCAAAGAAATCCTCCTGTCACGCAATACTCTGCCAAGCTTTTGGAATGTGTCCTTGGCCATCCCAATACGTCTATTTATATCGGTGTCGAACTTACCGTCCTCTGTCAAGACGCTTCCCAGATATTCAAATTTCAGGTTGATGCTAGTATTCCCGACCTTCAAGTAAGATTTCGGCACTAGAGATTCAAAACAGACACTCCAACAATCGCCTCGTCAACTCGTTAGGAGGTACCAGATATATCAGTATTAATCTGTACAGTGTGAAACATGTAGGGATTGGTGGTGTCTAAACAGGCTTTCACACCAGTTTTTCTCTCAGTGTGGAGGGTTGCATATCACCTCGCAGGTTAAAAAAAAGAAACAGAGCCTGTCAATGGCCAGGTTGGCTTCTTAAAGGCGGCAACTGCCAGCACTTACACACGCGTGCACGCGCATGTCTGTATTTTTCTGTAACATCTTATCCTACTTGCGGTCCGCCAATAGGTGTGATATCGCGCACAGGAAAGCAGTATTGTCATAAGGGTCAATGTCCTTGACAATAAAGTATGAAGTCTCCTGTTTACAGTTAATGTCCTAAACATTTGCACCGATTCCGAGCGATCAACAATTCCAAAACATGTGGCTCGTTCTATATACGAATTCACATCAGTTTTGTTCTACTTCCACGCATCAACTCTCTTGGCGAGAGAATGAAAGCGACAAGGATATAATTTACACTAATACGTCGAAAGTGACGGGAAAAATTCGTTATTATTATCATCCGTGATAGCTGTTGTCTTTCAGTATAATTATCTGCTTGAGTAAATTGCTAATCGCTGTTGCAGACACCTGCTATGGCACATGTGTATTTCGTCGACACAAAAGGACCTAACTATGGTTCATACGACCATGATATTGAGCAAACCAAAGATACAACACCGGGGATGAAAGATTACAACCTGCGATGATGAATGTTTGAATCACACTCAAAAACAACTTTCAGGTAACCATGACATTTTCAGTCACAGGTCTTGTGTTAACCATTTGCTTCTTTCAATTTTTTTTATCTCAGAGTTGCTGAGAACGTTTTTCAGGATGATATAAGGACAATATATATATATATATATATATATATATATATATATAAATATATATATATATATATATATATATAATTTATGCAAAACTAGGAATCCGATATCCAGAGGATGATATCCAAGAGCTCAATAAATTCAGAGCAAATATGTTTGAATAAAAATAGATCACTTAAGGTTCCATGTAATAAGTTCCATATATTTAATATATTTATATATATATATATATATATATATATATATATATATATATATATATAATTTAATATATATATATACATATATATATATATTTATATATATATATAATTTAATATATATATATATATATATATATATAATTTATTTATATATATATATATATATATAATTTATATATATATATATATATATATATATATATATATTTAATATATATATATGTGTGTGTGTGTACGCGCGCGTGCGTGTTTGTGCGACAAATAGAAAACGTTTCATGAGAATAGATTGGATTGGAAATAGATTTGGTTATGAATTTCGCCATTAAAGGCTTCATCAGATGCAAAAACGTAAAAAAATAAACGTGTGTATTTGTATGTGCGCTTAACTAATGATATTTTAAGCACCCCCCCACACACACATGAGAAGATGTGGTATTATGGTGTATGGAGGATTGATTGACGACGGATGAGCTTTTATGGTGAATGTGGAAATGTGTCGTGAATCCGATTAGCTAGGTATAAGATAGTTAGGGAAGACAAGCCTCAATCCATTCCCCCTTTTCGGCCTTGTGCCATAATTATATTAGTTTACAATAAATCTCTACATCACTTTTTCCTTAAGCTGACGTTTCTCAAGATTAAGGAAGAAAGAAAATTCGTGCCTTTTAAAAAATTCGTTAATATTTACTCCTTACCATTTTTAGTTCTTATCGAAAAATGTTGTTATTTTTTCCCAGCTTTTTTGTTAGGTATTAAAGGCAAATGCGCATCTCATTAACAGAATGACTCGAAAGCAAAGAATTTATTTAGCCTTTTCTGCAACCTTAACCATAAGAATGAATGTCCAAATTACTATAAAATAGCAATCATTTAAAAAACATAAACCGTGTAAAAATTAATTCATCTACAAAACAAATTTTCTACAGTCAAATAAAAAAAAAAATAAAGCAAACACATATTAATAATAAATTCCCTAATTATATTGCTGATGAACAAATAAGAGATTCTATCAGAAATTTTTATACAAAGGAAATAGAATATAATACTTCTTCAACTAACCCTAATCAATTTAATGTTTTATATCGTAACCAAATACATTGTAATTATAAACAAGACGAAAATATCGTAAAACCTTAATAAATACTAACATTTCCAACACAGACCCTAGTAAAAAAATAAAATTAATTATATACTGCACTAAGTCTAGTATATCTAATTAAATCGTAAATTCGTAACGACTCTTCCTCGGTAACTAACGTATTGCAGAAAAGCTACATTGTACACAAATTTAAATTTATATTTGTATCTGCAACGAAAAAATAATATTTATATTGGCCACACTAAGACCACATTCACACGGCGGCTGGGTTTTCATTTGAATGATGCAGCCAACTTTTCTAAACATTTACAAATGTATACTTGTCCACATTCTCAATTCAGAAAAAATATCGTTGAAAATACATCTATAAATTTTCATGAAAATAATAAACATAATCTAAAACTTCTTGAAGCTTGCTATATTACAAAATTGAAAGCAAACTTTAATAAAATTAATTATGAATACTGAAGAAATGTTTTTTCAATATATTTAGAGTAGATAGTTTAAAATGTTGAGGTCTGTACTAATAGTTTACTATATTTAATAAAAACATTCGACACTCCATAATGTAGTTAATTCCACTGAAGCATTATTCAAGCTAATCGTACAATACTGAACTCAGTGTTCTTCACTTAACAAGTAAAAAATAACAAACTTTCAGATGAACAGAGCAATTGTGTCTTTAAAAATGATGAACACTACACTATTTGTGTTCAAATAAACAACACCCTGACCATGATATCAAAAGTAATCGAAATAGAATAACATGTAACAACACTGTAATATTCTCTTTTTTTACTAATGTCACCAAAAAGATTGTCCATAAATATGAAAGGATCAAATTGAAAATAAGTAGACAATTTTTTTTGTAAATTTTTCAATAAAACATAACCTAATGAAAACCTGTTGCCAAAATATAAGCTATATATATATATATATATATATATATATATATATATATATATATATATATGATGAAAGAGAGAGAGAAAATGCAAACTAAAATAAAATAAAAACCAGATATTTACAAAAAAAATAAGCGCACACACATATATATATAGAGAGAGGGAGAGAATGAGCGAGAGTATACACACTGAAATAAAATAAAAAATGAAATGTATAATAATACGCACACACAGATACACATACACACACACACACACACACACACATATATATATATATATATATATAGAGAGAGAGAGAGAGAGAAAGAATGAGCGAAAGTATACACATTGAAATAAAATAATAAAGAAATGAATAAAATACGCACACACAGACACACATACACAGTCACACACACGCACACACACACGCACACGCACAAACACACACACATGCACATATATATAGAGACATAGAGAGAAAACATGAGCGAGATTACACACACTGAAATAAAATAAAAAAGAAATGTAAAAAAAATACACACACACAGACACACACATACACCGACACACACAGACAAACACATACAACACACACACACACGCACACACAAAAACACACACACACACAGACAAAGACACACACACAAACACACACACACACACATATATATATATATATATATATATATATATATATATATATATATATATATATATATATATATATATGAACAGAAAGAGGGAGAGGCAGATACATAGATAAGCAAAAGGTGGGAAAGGAGTTTTGCAGGAAAGACCGAAAGATTGATAACGAGTTCCTAGCGTTGATAGGTTTTTCTTCGATGTGAGTTGAATCGACAGTAAATAGAGCAATTTGCGTGTCTGTTGATTGGCGCTGCGTTCAGTTCGAAGTGAGAAAGAGAGCGGCGAGGGAAAAACGCGCGGCAGTTGAAGTTCGGCCATGTGTGAAGAATACGCGGAACTGTTGGAGGGTGAAATGCCCGGATGGGAAAAGCGCCGATGTATAATGGGAAGAAAAGTTTCGGCCCAACATGGCAGGAAAACAATTACGGAGAAAGTCTGGGCTAAGCAGTAACGGGGCGTGGGTGAGTGTAAGGAAGGTTTAAGTAGATTCGGGGGAAGATGAATGATTTAGTTGGCGGGGAGCGGGGAAGCTAAAGATGAATGAAACGATTAGATGGCGCGAATGGCAAAGAAGAACAAGAGAAGAAAGAGGCGGTAAGAATCGTTTAAATAAAGAAAAAAAGCGGGAAAAATATATAGTTTAACAACACTACTATTTCTACTACTACTACTACTACTAATAATAATAATAATCATAATCATAATAATAAAGATGATAATAAATCTACTAAGTTGATGATATTATTGTTGATGATAATGCTGATGGAACAAGAGGAAATGTAAGAGTGAGGAATCCGATGATATGAACGAAAAAGCAAATTATTAAGAGAGTGTCAGATTGAAAAGTAAAAAGGATAATGGATGCTATTTAAAAACAATTCTGATAAAAATGGAAGTTTGATCTGAAAAATTCTCAGCCTTCCGCACTTCCACATATCTGATAAAATATACAAACACCAGAATAATTTTTAATTCTTTTCATTTGGATCGATATTGTTTTATTATTCACTCATACCTGAATATTAAAGAAATAATGAGAAAGTGAAAAGAATAACAGGAAGACAGAAAAAAAGAAGGACAGAAAAAAGGAAAAAGAAAGAAAGAAAAAGAAAAAGAAAGAAAGAAAAAA
>CAHIKZ030000502.1:1572500-1605000 GCA_903632075.3 Acanthosepion pharaonis | reverse complement strand
GAATATCAAAATACGTCAAGATTTCATGCACAAAATTATTTAAGGTAAAAAAGAAAAAGAAAATACACAGCGTTTTGACACTAATTGAAATTTGCTTGCGTTGATCTTGGCTTTCTTTATTCTCTTAATTTTGTTTGTCATTCTTACTCATTCTTTCTAATATATATATATATATATATATATATATATATATATATATATATATATATACATAGTCCGGTTTATACAATCCATTTTGATGTAGCTCTGTCTATGTATCTATGTCCCTATCTATGTATGTATCTACATACGTACCTACCTATCTATGTGTCTCTCCATCTATCCCAGTCTGTTTGCATATATCTATTTCAGAACTGTCTGATAATATTCTGATCGGATCTATCTATCTATCTATCTATCTATCTATCTATCTATCTATCTATCTATCTATCTATCTGTGAGTCTGTCTACCTGTCTATCTATCTATCTATGCCCGTATCTATGTATATAATGTTTCAGAGCAATCGATATATATTAATGGTATCAACTGACGTGCGGACAAAACGATGACTAAAATGTCCCTCTACGGAACTCTGGAGTTGTATACTGAATAGAACATTAGTCATATATATATATATATATATATATATATATATATATATATATATATATATATATATATATATAAACCAAAGAGATAAAAGAGACAGAAACACAGACATAGATAAACAGAAAACAGAGATAAACAGAAGACAGAGAGAGCAAGAGATATACACTGTGTAGAAATTAGCATTGTTTTATTTCATGTCGCACTGCCATTATTCATAAATACTCAATATTGAATATTGAAACCACTTACTTTTTAATACAGAAATATTTCGATAAACAAAATGTGCATATGAAAAATTAATGGATATATTATTAATACATTTCCTTGATTAATACTTCTCTCGTGGGCAACCCAACAGTTACACGCACACACAAACGTGTGTGTGTGTCCGTGTGTGTGTATCTGTCTCCGATAGAGCGATATATATATATATATATATATATATATATATATAAAGACAATACATAATTAATTCAATTATTCGTGAGTATTCACTCTATATGCCATACGTTTTTTCTTTTCTATCCATCTATCAATATTTTCTTTTTTCATTATCACTCTCCCTCACCCTCTCCACCCTCTCTCTCTTTCTCTCTCTCTCTCTATATCTATATATATATATATATATATATATATATATATATATATCAAAACAAATAGAGACCTTCAGGATGTGTTTAGTTTGAATTTATATATCTATATTTATATCTTTCACATGTGATTTGTTTTTAACACCCACACATACACATAAAGACGAACACATACACGTATATTTTTTATAATTATGCTCAATTGATAAAGGCTGAATATGTTGAAAGATTGAAAGTTTGCATTTTTATATTTATATGGATATATAATCTTTCAATATCATTTAAGTGAATATCGACATTTGTTTTTTCACATATCAATTCAGTGTCAATGATCTTGACAACAGGCAATCTGCCAAGTTGCAATCGTGTTATGAACCAATGATCTTAGAAAATGGTCGATCACAGGAATTTCTCTTAATAAATTACTTTCTCTTTCAATTAAAGCAACATAAGTTGTTCATGAAAATTCAACAGTTCTAAAAGCCAATTCTTTCCACACTTCTTCACTTTTTTTTTGGTCGACAAAAGCATTTTACTTCTATATTAAATTTTATGTTGCATAGGGTTTATTTCATTAAAGTTTACGCTATAGGTGTTGAGAAACTCAGTTCGAATAATCAATTGAACATTATGACGAGTGTTGATCATTGTCTCCACATTTTATTTGTCCACACACACACACACACACCATATATATATATATATATATATATATATATATATATATATATATATAGTCCTAAGTTCAGATTTACGCTAACCATTAATCCAAATTTTATCTAAGATGAAACAGCCTTTCGCCTCTGAGTGTTGATTTCAAAACGGTAATTTACACTTCTGTGCCAAATTATTATCGAGATAACAATATTTTTCAAAGCAATCAATTCTCACAAAATTTTTCCTCAATGTTGGCAACACTGACTTGCGCAAAAATTTTTGTTTTGATCTGCGCAATAAACCAACTGGCGCCATATTTGTTATTAGCACGGTAATTTGAGCGTGCCAAATTATTAGAAAGGTTTAGTAAAATTCCCAGAATTCGAGCAAACTAAACGTTTATTAATGTTGCACGTGAATGTTTATGATCAAAAGAAGCAATAAATAAGATAAAAAAGAAATAATAACATACAAACAAAGACACAGTTTTAAACAAATTAATAGGAATGTATTTTCCTGTTTTTAAATTACTTGAAGAAGTCGACGATGCATAGAATTTGTTAATTGTAGGATGTCATCTGCTGTAATGCCGCGAGGTATGTCAAAAATTGCTTCCCACAACTCAGGGTTGCTCCTGAATTGTCGTCCGTTGGCGTACAGTCTTCGCTTCATGATGCTCTGAAGGTTTTCGATTGGGTTCAAACCGGAGAATTTGCTGGCCACTTCATTTTCGAGGTCCATCGAAGTCCTAACTGTTTCAAATATTCAGTAGTCTTTTTGAGCAGCATGTGAGGGAGCATTATCTTGCATAAAACAATGGCCCCTTCTGGAAGGCAACTCTTTTGCCTTTTCATCCACGGTTCAAGATTCCCCTTCATAAACGCTATGTATGCATCAGCAGTCATTTTGACGCCATCTGGTATTCTCCATGGGCCCACTAATGTTTTTCCAATAATACCATTATACCACCACCGCCTTGTTGGTGTCTCAAACGCTGATGGCGATTCTGTCCATTCATTACAAAGTCTTTGCACCATCTATCTGGCCCATCAAATGTTGCTCGAGTTTCGTCTGTGAACAAAACATTAGAGAAGTCAATCTTCATATTGTCCTCGGCCCATTTTAAGTTTGACTGTTGTTGCTATTTCCCTCAGATACCGACACCGAGTACTTTTAGACACAGTAGGATCCCCAATTCGACTGAAAATCTCTTGACTGGTAAGTTCAGTGTTCTTCGTGGCCTCTCGTTTGAGTCGTGACATGAGACGACGTGAAATAACCCTCGGCTTGCCTTTATCTGTCCTTTTGCTTACTTGTGTAGGGTCGCCGGTGAACTTTTTCAGTGTTTGATGACACCCTCTCTATCATTTTTTTAAAAAAAGTTTCTAGGTAGATTTACTTTTGAGAGTTCTGAGGATCTTTTCAGCATCACTTAAACTGTTTTTACGGCCCATCTTTTCACTAAAATCTTTACACTTTTCTAATAATTTGGCGTTCAAATCCCAGCTGATAAATAAATATTGCGCCAGTTTATTACATTGCGCAGATCAGTACGAAAATGTCAGTGATTGCACCAGGTCTGTGTTGCCAACATTGTGAGAAAATTTGGTGTGAATTTATTGGATGTTTTTTGAAATATTAGAAAAATAATAATAATTTAGCATGCAGTGCATATTTACATAAGGTCTAACTCTGATATTAAGCACTTTATCCCATAATTATAGCACACACATTAAACTAATATATATATATATATATATATATATATATATATATATATATATATATATATATATATGGGGTGTATTGCATTTATCTATCGACCGATTCACACTCCTTCAGGTCTTTTTTGACAGGTGAAAATATTTATCTCTTGTTTCCTGTTTAGGATTGGGTTTAAGCTTCATTCTGATGCCATCTTGTTCTCTTTCACCCCAGCCACTTAGTGGCATACTTGCATTGCTTGGGGTGAAATGATTAAACGCACTCTCGTTCACACGAACGAACAAACGCACACGCTATAGTATCTGTCTATATTTCTAAGATAAAGTATTATGTACACTATTTACATTGTTCGGACTATTGTCTTCATCTTTGTCGCCATATTTATTACAACGTTTTGCCCCTTAAATATCTGTCTATATTTATGGAAATGAGATATTATGTACACTATTTACATTGTTCGGACCATTGCTTCTTTGTCGCCATATTTATTACAACGTTTTGCCAAATATTTCTATGTTATGAAATGTTTTGCCCCTAAACTATCTCTTCATCTTTATGAAAATGAGATTTGCCCATTATCTGTCTATATTGTATTATTTATACACTATTCGGATTCATTGTCTTCATCTTTGTCGCCTTATTTATTGCAACGTTTTTACCCTTAAATATCTGTCTATATTTATGAAATGAGATATTATGTACACTGTTTACATTGTTCGACTATTGTCTTCATCTTTGTCGCATATTTATTACAACGTTTTGCCCCTTTTAAATATCTGTCTATATTTATGAAATGAGATATTATGTACACTATTTACATTGTTCGGACTATTGTCTATCTTTGTCGCCATATTTATTACAACGTTTTGCCCCTTAAATATCTGTCTATATTTATGAAATGAGATATTATGTACACTATTTACATTGTTCGGACTATTGTCTTCATCTTTGTCGCCATATTTATTACAACGTTTTGCCCTTTAAATATCATCTATATTTATGAAATGAGATATTATGTACAATTATTTACATTGTTCGGACTATTGTTTTCATCTTTGTCGCCATATTTATTACAACGTTTTGCCCCTTAAATATCTGTCTATGTTTAAGAAATGAGATATTATGTACACTATTTACATTGTTCTGTTGTGTTCATCTTTTGTCGCCATATTTATACAACGTTTTGCCTCTTTAAATATCTGTCTATATTTATGAAATGAGATATTATGTACACTATTTTACATTATTCGGTCTATTGTCTTCATCTTGTCGCCATATTTATTACAATGTTTTTGCCCCTTAAATATCTGTCTATATTTATGAAATAATATTATGTACCACTATTTACATTGTTCCGGACTATTGTCTTCACTTTGTCGCCATATTTATTACAACGTTTTGCCCCTAAATATCTGTCTATATTTATGAAATGAGATATTATGTACACTATTGAATTGTTCGGACTGTGTCTTCATCTTTGTCGCCATATTTATTACAACGTTTTGCCCTAAATATCTGTCTATATTTATGAAATGAGATATTATGTACACTATTTACATTATTTCGGACTATTGTCATCTTTGTCGCCATATTTATTACAACGTTTCGCCCATAATATCTGTGGCCTATATTTGTATATCCGTCTACTATTGTCTTCATCTTTGTCGCCATATTTACAACGTTTCGCCCTTAAATATCTGTCTATATTTATGAAATGAGATATTATGTACACTATTTACATTGTTCGGACTATTGTCTTCATCTTTGTCGCCATATTTATTACAACGTTTCGCCCCTTAAATATCTGTCTATATTTATGAAATGAGATATTATGTACACTATTTACATTGTTCGGACTATTGTCTTCATCTTTGTCGCCATATTTTATTACAACGTTCGCCCTTAAATATCTGTCTATATTTATGAAATGAGATATTATGTACACTATTTACATTGTTCGGACTATTGTCTTCATCTTTGTCGCCATATTTATTAACGTTTTGCCTTAAATATCTGTCTATATTTTTATGAAATGAGATATATGTACACTATTTACATTGTTCGACTGTTGTCTTCATCTTTGTCGCCATATTTATTACAACGTTTCGCCCTTAAATATCTGTCTATATTTATGAAATGAGATATTATTATACTATTTACATTGTTCGGACTATTGTCTTCATCTTTGTCGCCATATTTATTACAACGTTTCGCCCCTTAAATATCTGTCTATATTTATGAAATGAGATATTATGTACACTATTTACATTGTTCGGACTATTGTCTTCATCTTTGTCGCCATATTTATTACAACGTTTCTTCCTTAAATATCTGTCTATATTTATGAAATGAGATATTATGTACACTATTTACATTGTTCGGACTATTGTCTTCATCTTTGTCGCCATATTTATTACAACATTTCGCCCTTAAATATCTGTCTATATTTATGAAATGAGATATTATGTACACTATTTACATTGTTCGGACTATTGTCTTCATCTTTGTCGCCATATTTATTACAAATTTTTTGCCCCTAAATATCTGTCTATATTTATGAAATGAGATATTATGTACACTATTTACATTGTTCGGACTATTGTCTTCATCTTTGTCGCCATATTTATTACAACGTTTTTGCCCTTAAATATCTGTCTATATTTATGAAATGAGATATTATGTGCACTATTTACATTGTTCGGACTATTGTCTTCATCTTTGTCGCCATATTTATTACAAAGTTTCGCCCCTTAAATATCTGTCTATATTTATGAAATGAGATATTATGTACACTATTTACATTGTTCGGACTATTGTCTTCATCTTTCGCCATATTTATTACAACGTTTTGCCCCTTAAATATCTGTCTATATTTATGAAATGAGATATTATGTACACTGTTTACATTGTTCGGACTATTGTCTTCATCTTTGTCGCCATATTTTATACAACGTTTTGCCCCCTTAAATATCTGTCTATATTTATGAAATGAGATATTATATTACTATTTACATTGTTCGGACTATTATATTTCATCTTTGTCGCTATATTTATTACAACGTTTTGCCCCTTAAATATCTGTCTATATTTATGAAATGAGATATTACGTACACCATTTACATTGTTCGGACTATTGTCTTCATCTTTTGTCGCCATATTTATTACAACGTTTCGCCCTTAAATATCTGTCTATATTTATGAAATGAGATATTATGCACTATTTTACATTGTTCGGACTATTGTCTTCATCTTTGTCGCCATATTTATTACAACGTTTTGCCCTTAAATATCTGTTCATATTTATGAAATGAGATATTATGTACACTATTTACATTGTTCGGACTATTGTCTTCATCTTTGTCGCCATATTTATTACAACGTTTTGCCCTTAAATATCTGTCTATATTTATGAAATGAGATATTATGTACACTATTTACATTGTTCGGACTATTGTCTTCATCTTTGTCGCCATATTTATTACAACGTTTTGCCCTTAAATATCTGTCTATATTTATGAAATGAGATATTATGTACACTATTTATTGTTCCGGACTATTGTCTTCATCTTTGTCGCCATATTTATTACAACGTTTTGCCCCTTAAATATCTATCCTATATTTATGAAATGAGATATTATGTACACTATTTATTTTGTTCGACTATTGTCTTCATCTTTGTCGCCATATTTATTACAACGTTTTGCCCTTTAAATATCTGTCTATATTTATGAAATGAGATATTATGTACACTATTTACATTGTTCGACTATTGTCTTCATCTTTGTCGCCATATTTATTACAACGTTTTGCCCTTAAATATCTGTCTATATTTATGAAATGAGATATTATGTACTATTTACATTGTTCGGACTATTGTCTTCATCTTTGTCGCCATATTTATTACAACGTTTTGCCCCTTAAATATCTGTCTATATTTATGAAATGAGATATTATGTACACTATTTACATTATTCGGACTATTGTCTTCATCTTTGTCGCCATATTTATTACAACGTTTTGCCCTGAAATATCTGTCTATATTTATGAAATGAGATATTATGTTACACTATTTACATTGTTCGGACTATTGTCTTCATCTTTGTCGCCATATTTATTACAACGTTTTGCCCCTTAAATATCTGTCTATATTTATGAAATGAGATATTATGTACACTATTTACATTGTTCGGACTATTGTCTTCATCTTTGTCGCCATATTTATTACAACGTTTTGCCCCTTAAATATCTGTCTATATTTATGAAATGAGATATTATGTACACTATTTACATTGTTCGGACTATTGTCTTCATCTTTGTCGCCATATTTATTACAACGTTTCGCCCCCTTAAATATCTGTCTATATTTATGAAATGAGATATTATGTTTTATTTATTTTATTTCGGACTATTGTCTTCATCTTTGTCGCCATATTTATTACAACGTTTTGCCCCTTAAATATCTGTCTATATTTATGAAATGAGATATTATGTACACTATTTACATTGTTCGACTATTGTCTTCATCTTTGTCGCCACATTTTATTACAACGTTTCGCCCCTTAAATGTCTTTCTATGTTTATGAAATGAGATATTATGTACACTATTTACATTGTTCGGACTATTGTCTTCATCTTTGTCGCCATATTTATTACAACGTTTTGCCCCTTAAATATCTGTCTATATTTATGAAATGAGATATTATGTACACTATTATTTACATTGTTCGGACTATTGTCTTCATCTTTGTCGCCATATTTATTACAAAAGTTTGCCCTTAAATATCTGTCTATTTATGAAATGAGATATTATGTACAATTATTTACATTGTTCGGACTATTGTCTTCATCTTTGTCGCCATATTTATTACAACGTTTCGCCCTTAAAATATCTGTCTATATTTATGAAATGAGATATTATGTACACTATTTACATTGTTCGGACTATTGTCTTCATCTTTGTCGCCATATTTATTACAACGTTTTGCCCTTAAATATCTGTCTATATTTATGAAATGAGATATTATGTACACTATTTACATTGTTCGGACTATTGTCTTCATCTTTGTCGCCATATTTATTACAAAGTTTTGCCCCTTAAATATCTGTCTATTTATGAAATGAGATATTATGTACACTATTTACATTGTTCGACTATTCTTCATCTTTGTCGCCATATTTATTAACAACGTTTTGCCCCTTAAATATCTGTCTATATTTATGAAATGAGATATTATGTACACTATTTACATTGTTCGACTATTGTCTTCATCTTGTCGCCATATTTATTACAAAGTTTTGCCCTTAAATATCTGTCTATATTTATGAAATGAGATATTATACACTATTTACATTGTTCGGACTATTGTCTTCATCTTTGTCGCCATATATTTATTACAAAGTTTTGCCCCCTTAAATATCTGTCTATATTTATGAAATGAGATATTATAAACACTATTTACATTGTTCGGACTATTGTCTTCATCTTTGTCGCCATATTTATTACAACGTTTTTGCCCCTTAAATATCTGTCTATATTTATGAAATGAGATATTATGTACACTATTTACATTGTTCGGACTATTGTCTTCATCTTTGTCCCCATATTTATTACAAAGTTTTTGTCCCCCTTAAATATCTGTCTATATTTATGAAATGAGATATTATGTACACTATTTACATTGTTCGGACTATTGTCTTCATCTTTGTCGCCATATTTATTACAACGTTTTGCCCCTTAAATATCTGTCTATATTTATGAAATGAGATATTATGTACACTATTTACATTGTTCGGACTATTGTCTTCATCTTTGTCGCCATATTTATTACAACGTTTTGCCCCTTAAATATCTGTCTATATTTATGAAATGAGATATTATGTACTATTTACATTGTTCGGACTATTGTCTTCATCTTTGTCGCCATATTTATTACAACGTTTTGCCCTTAAATATCTGTCTATATTTATGAAATGAGATATTATGTACTATTTACATTGTTCGGACTATTATCTTCATCTTTGTCGCCATATTTATTACAACGTTTTGCCCCTTAAATATCTGTCTATATTTATGAAATGAGATATTATGTACACTATTTACATTATTCGGACTATTGTCTTCATCTTTGTCGCCATATTTATTACAACGTTTTGCCCTTAAATATCTGTCTATATTTATGAAATGAGATATTATGTACACTATTTTACATTGTTCGGATTGTTCATCTTTGACTATTGTCTTCATCTTTGTCGCCATATTTATTACAACGTTTTGTCCTTTGTCATAAATATCTGTCTATATTTATGAAATGAGATATTATGTACACTATTTACATTGTTCGGACTATTGTCTTCATCTTTGTCGCCATATTTATTACAACGTTTTGCCCTTAAATATCTGTCTATATTTATGAAATGAGATATTATGCTTTCTATTTACATTGTTCGGACTATTGTCTTCATCTTTGTCGCCATATTTATTACAACGTTTTGCCCCTTAAATATCTGTCTATATTTATGAAATGAGATATTATGTACACTATTTACATTGTTTCGGACTATTGTCTTCATCTTTGTCGCCATATTTATTACAACGTTTTTGCCTAAATATCTGTCTATATTTATGAAATGAGATATTATGTACACTATTTACATTGTTCGGACTATTGTCTTCATCTTTGTCGCCATATTTATTACAACGTTTTGCCCTTAAATATCTGTCTATATTTATGAAATGAGATATTATGTACACTATTTACATTGTTCGGACTGTTGTCTTCATCTTTGTCGCCATATTTATTACAACGTTTTGCCCCTTAAATATCTGTCTATATTTATGAAATGAGATATTATGTACACTATTTACATTGTTCGACTATTGTCTTCATCTTTGTCGCCATATTTATTACAACGTTTTGCCCTTAAATATCTGTCTATATTTATGAAATGAGATATTATGTACACTATTTACATTGTTCGGACTATTGTCTTCATCTTTGTCGCCATATTTATTACAACGTTTTGCCCCCTTAAATATCTGTCTATATTTATGAAATGAGATATTATACACTATTTACATTGTTCGGACTATTGTCTTCATCTTTGTCGCCATATTTATTACAACGTTTTGCCCTTAAATATCTGTCTATATTTATGAAATGAGATATTATGTACTATTTACATTGTTCGGACTATTGTCTTCATCTTTGTCGCCATATTTATTACAACGTTTTGCCCCTAAATATCTGTCTATATTTATGAAATGAGATATTATGTACACTATTTACATTGTTCGGACTATTGTCTTCATCTTTGTCGCCATATTTATTACAACGTTTTTGCCCTTAAATATCTGTCTATATTTATGAAATGAGATATTATGTACACTATTTACATTGTTCGGACTATTGTCTTCATCTTTGTCGCCATATTTATTACAACGTTTTGCCCCTTAAATATCTGTCTATATTTATGAAATGAGATATTATGTGCACTATTTTACATTGTTCGACTATTGTCTTCATCTTTGTCGCCATATTTATTACAACGTTTTTCCCTAAATATCTGTCTATATTTATGAAATGAGATATTATGTACTATTATTTATTGTTCGGACTATTGTCTTCATCTTTGTCGCCATATTTATTACAACGTTTGCCCCTTAAATATCTGTCTATATTTATGAAATGAGATATTATGTACACTATTTACATTGTTCGGACTATTGTCTTCATCTTTGTCGCCATATTTATTACAACGTTTTGCCCTTAAATATCTCTATATTTATGAAATGAGATATTATGTACACTATTTACATTGTTCGGACTATTGTCTTCATCTTTGTCGCCATATTTATTACAACGTTTTGCCCTTAAATATCTGTCTATATTTAAATGAGATATTATGTCTATTTACATTGTTCGGACTATTGTCTTCATCTTTGTCGCCATATTTATTACAACGTTTTGCCCTTAAATATCTGTCTATATTTATGAAATGAGATATTATAAATACTTTTATATTTACATTGTTCGGACTATTGTCTTCATCTTTGTCTTCAACATGCCCTTAAATATCTGTCTATATTTATGAAATGAGATATTATGTACACTATTTACATTGTTCGGACTGTTGTCTTCATCTTTGTCGCCATATTTATTACAACGTTTTCCCCTAAATATCTGTCTATATTTATGAAATGAGATATTATGTACACTATTTACATTGTTCGGACTATTGTCTTCATCTTTTTGTCGCCATATTTATTACAACGTTTTGCCCTTAAATATCTGTCTTCATATTTATGAAATGAGATATTGTACACTATTTACATTGTTCGGACTATTGTCTTCATCTTTGTCGCCATATTTATTACAACGTTTTGCCCTTAAATATCTGTCTATATTTATGAAATGAGATATTATGTACACTATTTACATTGTTCGGACTATTGTCTTCATCTTTGTCGCCATATTTATTACAACGTTTTGCCCTTAAATATCTGTCTATATTTATGAAATGAGATATTATGCGCACTATTTACATTGTTCGGACTATTGTCTTCATCTTTGTCGCCATATTTATTACAAAGTTTTGCCCTTAAATATCTGTCTATATTTATGAAATGAGATATTATGTACACTATTTACATTGTTCGGACTATTGTCTTCATCTTTGTCGCCATATTTATTACAAAGTTTTGCCCTTAAATATCTGTCTATATTTATGAAATGAGATATTATGTACAATTATTTACATTGTTCGGACTATTGTCTTCATCTTTGTCGCCATATTTATTACAACGTTTTGCCCTTAAATATCTGTCTATATTTATTAAAAAATGAGATATTATGTATATTTACATTGTTCGGACTATTGTCTTCATCTTTGTCATATTTATTTACAACGTTTTGCCCCTTAAATATCTGTCTATATTTATGAAATGAGATATTATGTACACTATTTACATTGTTCGGACTATTGTCTTCATCTTTGTCGCCATATTTATTACAACGTTTTGCCCCTTAAATATCTGTCTATATTTATGAAATGAGATATTATGTACACTATTTACATTGTTCGGACTATTGTCTTCATCTTTGTCGCCATATTTATTACAACGTTTCGCCCCTTAAATATCTGTCTATATTTATGAAATGAGATATTATGTACACTATTTACATTGTTCGGACTATTGTCTTCATCTTTGTCGCCATATTTATTACAAAGTTTTGCCCCTTAAATATCTGTCTATATTTATGAAATGAGATATTATGTACACTATTTACATTGTTCGGACTATTGTCTTCATCTTTGTCACCATATTTATTACAACGTTTCGCCCTTAAATATCTGTCTATATTTATGGAAATGAGATATTATGTACACTATTTATCTTTGTCATTTTATTCAACGGACTATTGTCTTTTATGAAATGAGATATTATGTAATATCTTTTGTCTTCATCTTTGTCGCCATATTTATTACAACGTTTTGCCCTTAAATATCTGTCTATATTTATGAAATGAGATATTATGTACACTATTTACATTGTTCGGACTGTTGTCTTTCATCTTTGTCGCCATATTTATTACAACGTTTTGCCCTTAAATATCTGTCTATATTTATGAAATGAGATATTATGCGGCACCTTATTTACATTGTTCAGACTCTTGTCTTCATCTTTGTCGCCATATTTATTACAACGTTTTGCCCCCTTAAATATCTGTCTATATTTATGAAATGAGATATTATGTACACTATTTACATTGTTCGGACTATTGTCTTCATCTTTGTCGCCATATTTATTACAACATTTTGCCCCCTTAAATATCTGTCTATATTTATGAAATGAGATATTATGTACTATTTACATTGTTCCGGACTATTGTCTTCATCTTTGTCGCCATATTTATTACAACATTTTGTCCCTAAATATCTGTCTATATTTATGAAATGAGATATTATGTACACCATTTACATTGTTCGACTATTGTCTTCATCTTTGTCGCCATTTATTACAACATTTTTGCCCTTAAATATCTGTCTATATTTATGAAATGAGATATTATGTACACTATTTACATTGTTCGGACTATTGTCTTCATCTTTGTCGCCATATTTATTACAACGTTTTGCCCCTTAAATATCTGTCTATATTTATGAAAATGAGATATTATGTACACTATTTACATTGTTCGGACTATTGTCTTCATCTTTTGTCGCCATATTTATTACAACGTTTTGCCCTTAAATATCTGTCTATATTTATGAAATGAGATATTATGTACACTATTTACATTGTTCGGACTATTGTCTTCATCTTTGTCGCCATATTTATTACAACGTTTTGCCCCTTAAATATCTGTCTATATTTTATGAAATGAGATATTATGTACACTATTTACATTGTTTCGGACTATTGTCTTCATCTTTGTCGCCATATTTATTACAACGTTTTGCCCTTAAATATCTGTCTATATTTATGAAATGAGATATTATGTAAATTTTTTACATTGTTCGACCATTGTCTTCATCTTTTGTCGCCATATTTATTACAACGTTTTGTCCCTAAATATCTGTTATATTTATGAAATGATATTATGTACACTATTTACATTGTTCCGGACTATTGTCTTCATCTTTGCGCCATATTTATTACAACGTTTTGCCCCTTAAATATCTGTCTATATTTATGAAATGAGATATTATGTACACTATTTACATTGTTCGGACTATTGTCTTCATCTTTGTCGCCATATTTATTACAACGTTTTGCCCTTTAAATATCTGTCTATATTTATGAAATGAGATATTATGTACACTATTTACATTGTTCGACTATTGTCTTCATCTTTGTCGCCATATTTATTACAACGTTTTGCCCTTAAATATCTGTCTATATTTATGAAAATGATATTATGTACACTATTTACATTGTTCGGACTATTGTCTTCATCTTTGTCGCCATATTTATTTTGCAACTGTCTATTTTATGCCCCTTTTAATTGTTCTGTCTTTCATATTTCGCCATATTTATTACAACATTTGCCTTTAAATATCTGTCTATATTTATGAAATGAGATATTATGTACTATTTACATTGTTCGACTATTGTCTTCATCTTTTTGTCGCCATATTTATTACAACGTTTTGCCCTTAAATATCTGGTTCTATATTTATGAAATGAGATATTATGTACACTATTTACATTGTTCGACTACTGTCTCATTTTTGTCTTCATCTTTTTGCCCCTTTAAATATCTGTCTATATTTATGAAATGAGATATTATGTACAACTATTTCTTCATCTTTGTCGCCATATTTATTAAACGTTTTGCCCTTAAATATCTGTCTATATTTATGAAATGAGATATTATATTGCACTATTTACATTGTTCGACTATTGTCTTCATCTTTGTCGCCATATTTATTAAACGTTTTTGCCCTTAAATATCTGTCTATATTTATGAAATGAGATATTATGTGCACTATTTACATTGTTCGGACTATTGTCTTCATCTTTGTCGCCATATTTATTACAACGTTTTGCCCCTTAAATATCTGTCTATATTTATGAAATGAGATATTATGTGCACTATTTACATTGTTCGGACTATTGTCTTTCATCTTTGTCCCCATATTTATTACAACGTTTTGCCCTTAAATATCTGTCTATATTTATGAAATGATATATTATTACACTATTTTACATTGTTCCGGACTATTGTCTTCATCTTTGTCGCCATATTTATTACAACGTTTTGCCCTTAAATATCTGTCTATATTTATGAAATGAGATATTATGTACAATTATTTACATTGTTCGACTATTGTCTTCATCTTTGTCGCCATATTTATTACAACGTTTTGCCCCTTAAATATCTGTCTATATTTATGAAATGAGATATTATGTAACTATTTACATTGTTCGGACTATTGTCTTCATCTTTGTCTCACCATATTTATTACAACGTTTTTGCCCCTTGAATATCTGTCTATATTTATGAAATGAGATATTATGTGTACACTATTTACATTGTTCGACTATTGTCTTCATCTTTGTCGCCATATTTATTACAACGTTTTGCCCCTTAAATATCTGTCTATATTTATGAAATGAGATATTATGTACACTATTTACATTGTTCGGACTATTGTCTTCATCTTTGTCGCCATATTTATTACAACGTTTTGCCCCTAAATATCTGTCTATATTTATGAAATGAGATATTATGTACACTATTTACATTGTTCGGACTATTGTCTTCATCTTTGTCGCCATATTTATTACAACGTTTTGCCCCTTAAATATCTGTCTATATTTATGAAATGAGATATTATGTACACTATTTACATTGTTCGGACTATTGTCTTCATCTTTTGTCGCCATATTTATTACAACGTTTTGCCCTTAAATATCTGTCTATATTTATGAAATGAGATATTATGCACTATTTACATTGTTCGGACTATTGTCTTCATCTTTGTCGCCATATTTATTACAACGTTTTGCCCCTTAAATATCTGTCTATATTTATGAAATGAGATATTATGTGCACTATTTACATTGTTCGGACTATTGTCTTCATCTTTGTCGCCATATTTATTACAACGTTTTGCCCCTTAAATATCTGTCTATATTTATGAAATGAGATATTATGTACACTATTTACATTGTTCGGACTATTGTCTTCATCTTTGTCGCCATATTTATTACAACGTTTTGCCCCTTAAATATCTGTCTATATTTATGAAATGAGATATTATGTACACTATTTACATTGTTCGGACTATTGTCTTCATCTTTGTCGCCATATTTATTACAACGTTTTGCCCTTAAATATCTGTCTATATTTATGAAATGAGATATTATGTACACTATTTACATTGTTCGGACTATTGTCTTCATCTTTGTCGCCATATTTATTACAACGTTTTGCCCCTTAAATATCTGTCTATATTTATGAAATGAGATATTATGTACACTATTTACATTGTTCAGACTATTGTCTTCATCTTTGTCGCCATATTTATTACAACGTTTTGCCCCTTAAATATCTGTCTATATTTATGAAATGAGATATTATGTACACTATTTACATTGTTCGGACTATTGTCTTCATCTTTGTCGCCATATTTATTACAAAGTTTTGCCCCTTAAATATCTGTCTATATTTATGAAATGAGATATTATGTACACTATTTACATTGTTCGGACTATTGTCTTCATCTTTGTCGCCATATTTATTACAACGTTTTGCCCCTTAAATATCTGTCTATATTTATGAAATGAGATATTATGTACACTATTTACATTGTTTCGGACTATTGTCTTCATCTTTGTCGCCATATTTATTACAACGTTTTGCCCCTTTAAATATCTGTCTATATTTATGAAATGAGATATTATGTACACTATTTACATTGTTCGGACTATTGTCTTCATCTTTGTCGCCATATTTATTACAACGTTTTGCCCCTTAAATATCTGTCTATATTTATGAAATGAGATATTATGTACACTATTTACATTGTTCGGACTATTGTCTCATCTTTGTCTATTTTCTTCATCTTTGTCGCCATATTTATTACAACGTTTTTGTCTTCATCTTTGTCGCCATATTTAAATATCTGTCTATATTTATGAAATGAGATATTATGTACACTATTTACATTGTTCGGACTATTGTCTTCATCTTTGTCGCCATATTTATTACAACGTTTTGCCCCTTAAATATCTGTCTATATTTATGAAATGAGATATTATGTACACTATTTACATTGTTCGGACTATTGTCTTCATCTTTGTCGCCATATTTATTACAACGTTTTGCCCTTAAATATCTGTCTATATTTATGAAATGAGATATTATGTACACTATTTACATTGTTCGGACTATTGTCTTCATCTTTGTCGCCATATTTATTACAACGTTTTGCCCTTAAATATCTGTCTATATTTATGAAATGAGATATTATGTACACTATTTACATTGTTCGGACTATTGTCTTCATCTTTGTCGCCATATTTATTACAACGTTTTGCCCCTTAAATATCTGTCTATATTTATGAAATGAGATATTATGTACACTATTTACATTGTTCGGACTATTGTCTTCATCTTTGTCGCCATATTTATTACAACGTTTTGCCCTTAAATATCTGTCTATATTTATGAAATGAGATATTATGTACACTATTTACATTGTTCGGACTATTGTCTTCATCTTTGTCGCCATATTTATTACAACGTTTTGCCCCTTAAATATCTGTCTATATTTATGAAATGAGATATTATGTACACTATTTACATTGTTCGGACTATTGTCTTCATCTTTGTCGCCATATTTATTACAACGTTTTGCCCCTTAAATATCTGTCTATATTTATGAAATGAGATATTATATACACTATTTACATTGTTCGGACTATTGTCTTCATCTTTGTCGCCATATTTATTACAACGTTTTGCCCTTAAATATCTGTCTATATTTATGAAATGAGATATTATGTACACTATTTACATTGTTCGGACTATTGTCTTCATCTTTGTCGCCATATTTATTACAACGTTTTTTGCCTTAAATATCTGTCTATATTTATGAAATGAGATATTATGTACACTATTTACATTGTTCGGACTATTGTCTTCATCTTTGTCGCCATATTTATTACAACGTTTTGCCCCTTAAATATCTGTCTATATTTATGAAATGAGATATTATGTACACTATTTACATTGTTCGGACTATTGTCTTCATCTTTGTCGCCATATTTATTACAACGTTTTGCCCTTAAATATCTGTCTATATTTATAATGAAATGAGATATTTATTGTTCGACACTATTTGTCGCCATATTTATTACAAAGTTTTGCCCTTAAATATCATTGTTGAGATATTATGACACTATTTACATTGTTCGGACTGTTGTCTTCTTTGTCGCCATATTTATTACAACGTTTTGCCCCTAAATATCTGTCTATATTTATGAAATGAGATATTATGTACACTATTTACATTGTTCGACTATTGTCTTCATCTTTGTCGCCATATTTATTACAACGTTTTGCCCCTTAAATATCTGTCTATATTTATGAAATGAGATATTATGTACACTATTTACATTGTTCGGACTATTGTCTTCATCTTTGTCGCCATATTTATTACAACGTTTTGCCCTTTAAATATCTGTCTATATTTATGAAATGAGATATTATGTACACTATTTACATTGTTCGGACTATTGTCTTCATCTTTGTCGCCATATTTATTACAACGTTTTGCCCTTAAATATCTGTCTATATTTATGAAATGAGATATTATGTACACTATTTACATTGTTCGGACTATTGTCTTCATCTTTGTCGCCATATTTATTACAACGTTTTGCCCCTTAAATATCTGTCTATATTTATGAAATGAGATATTATGTACACTATTTTACATTGTTCGACTATTGTCTCTTCATCTTTGTCGCCATATTTATTACAACGTTTTGCCCCTTAAATATCTGTCTATATTTATGAAATGAGATATTATGTACACTATTTACATTGTTCGGACTATTGTCTTCATCTTTGTCGCCATATTTATTACAACGTTTTGCCCCTTAAATATCTGTCTATATTTATGAAATGAGATATTATGTACACTATTTACATTGTTCGGACTATTGTCTTCATCTTTGTCGCCATATTTATTACAACGTTTTGCCCCTTAAATATCTGTCTATATTTATGAAATGAGATATTATATTACTATTTACATTGTTCGGACTATTGTCTTCATCTTTGTCATATATTTATTACAACGTTTTGCCCCTAAATATCTGTCTATATTTATGAAATGAGATATTATGTACACTTATTTACATTGTTTCGGACTATTGTCTTCATCTTTGTCGCCATATTTATTACAACGTTTTTGCCCCTTAAATATCTGTCTATATTTATTAAAATGAGATATTATGTACACTATTTACATTGTTTGTTCGGACTATTGTCTTCATCTTTGTCGCCATATTTATTACAACGTTTTGCCCTTTAAATATCTGTCTATATTTATGAAATGAGATATTATGTACACTATTTACATTGTTCGGACTATTGTCTTCATCTTTGTCGCCATATTTATTACAACGTTTTGCCCCTTAAATATCTGTCTATATTTATGAAATGAGATATTATGTACACTATTTACATTGTTCGGACTATTGTCTTCATCTTTGTCGCCATATTTATTACAACGTTTTGCCCCTTAAATATCTGTCTATATTTATGAAATGAGATATTATGTACACTATTTACATTGTTCGGACTATTGTCTTCATCTTTGTCGCCATTTTATTACAACGTTTTGCCCCTTAAATATCTGTCTATATTTATGAAATGAGATATTATGTAACACTATTTACATTGTTCGGACTATTGTCTTCATCTTTCGCCATATTTATTACAACGTTTTGCCCTTAAATATCTTATTTTATGAAATGAGATATTATACACTATTTACATTGTTCGGACTTATTGTCTTCCTTAAATATTACAACGTTTCGCCCATTTAAATATCTGTCTATATTTATGAAATGAGATATTATGTACACTATTTACATTGTTCGGACTATTGTCTTCATCTTTGTCGCCATATTTATTACAACGTTTTGCCCCCTTGAATATCTGTCTATATTTATGAAATGAGATATTATGTACTATTTACATTGTTCGGACTATTGTCTTCATCTTTGTCGCCATATTTATTACAACGTTTTGCCCTTAAATATCTGTCTATATTTATGAAATGAGATATTATAATACACTATTTACATTGTTCGGACTATTGTCTTCATCTTTGTCGCCATATTTATTACAACGTTTTGCCCTTAAATATCTGTCTATATTTATGAAATGAGATATTATATACACTATTTACATTGTTCGGACTATTGTCTTCATCTTTGTCGCCATATTTATTACAACGTTTTGCCCCTTAAATATCTGTCTATATTTATGAAATGAGATATTATGTACACTATTTACATTGTTCGACTATTGTCTTCATCTTTGTCGCCATATTTATTACAACATTTTGCCCCTTAAATATCTGTCTATATTTATGAAATGAGATATTATGTACACTATTTACATTGTTCGGACTATTGTCTTCATCTTTGTCGCCATATTTATTACAACGTTTTGCCCTAAATATCTGTCTATATTTATGAAATGAGATATGTACACTATTTACATTGTTCGGACTATTGTCTTCATCTTTGTCGCCATATTTATTACAACATTTTGCCCCTAAATATCTGTCTATATTTATGAAATGAGATATTATGTACACTATTTACATTGTTCGACTATTGTCTTCATCTTTGTCGCCATATTTATTACAACGTTTTGCCCTTAAATATCTGTCTATATTTATGAAATGAGATATTATATACACTATTTACATTGTTCGGACTATTGTCTTCATCTTTGTCGCCATATTTATTACAACGTTTTTGCCCCTTAAATATCTGTCTATATTTATGAAATGAGATATTATGTACACTATTTACATTGTTCGGACTATTGTCTTCATCTTTGTCGCCATATTTATTACAACGTTTTTTAAAATATCTGTCTATATTTATGAAATGAGATATTATGTACACTATTTACATTGTTCGGACTATTGTCTTCATCTTTGTCGCCATATTTATTACAACGTTTTGCCCCTTAAATATCTGTCTATATTTATGAAATGAGATATTATGTACACTATTTACATTGTTCGGACTATTGTCTTCATCTTTGTCGCCATATTTATTACAACGTTTTGCCCTTAAATATCTGTCTATATTTATGAAATGAGATATTATGTGCACTATTTACATTGTTCGGACTATTGTCTTCATCTTTGTCGCCATATTTATTACAACGTTTTGCCCCTTAAATATCTGTCTATATTTTATGAAATGAGATATTATGTACACTATTTACATTGTTCGGACTATTGTCTTCATCTTTGTCGCCATATTTATTACAACGTTTTGCCCCTTAAATATCTGTCTATATTTATGAAATGAGATATTATGTACACTATTTACATTGTTCGGACTATTGTCTTCATCTTTGTCGCCATATTTATTACAACGTTTTGCCCTTAAATATCTGTCTATATTTATGAAATGAGATATTATATGCACTATTTACATTGTTCGGACTATTGTCTTCATCTTTTTTGTCGCCATATTTATTACAACGTTTTGCCCCTTAAATATCTGTCTATATTTATGAAATGAGATATTATGTACACTATTTACATTGTTCGGACTATTGTCTTCATCTTTGTCGCCATATTTATTACAACGTTTTTGCCCTTAAATATCTGTCTATATTTATGAAATGAGATATTATGTACACTATTTACATTGTTCGGACTATTGTCTTCATCTTTGTCGCCATATTTATTACAACGTTTTGCCCTTAAATATCTGTCTATATTTATGAAATGAGATATTATGTACACTATTTACATTGTTCGGACTATTGTCTTCATCTTTGTCGCCATATTTATTACAACGTTTTGCCCCTTAAATATCTGTCTATATTTATGAAATGAGATATTATGTACACTATTTACATTGTTCGACTATTGTCTTCATCTTTGTCGCCATATTTATTACAACGTTTTGCCCCCTTAAATATCTGTCTATATTTATGAAATGAGATATTATGTACTATTTACATTGTTCGGACTATTGTCTTCATCTTTGTCGCCATATTTATTACAACGTTTTGCCCTTAAATATCTGTCTATATTTATGAAATGAGATATTATGTACACTATTTACATTGTTCGGACTATTGTCTTCATCTTTGTCGCCATATTTATTACAACGTTTTGCCCCTTAAATATCTGTCTATATTTATGAAATGAGATATTATGTACACTATTTACATTGTTCGGACTATTGTCTTCATCTTTGTCGCCATATTTATTACAACGTTTTGCCCCTTAAATATCTGTCTATATTTATGAAATGAGATATTATGTACACTATTTACATTGTTCGGACTATTGTCTTCATCTTTGTCGCCATATTTATTACAACGTTTTGCCCCTTAAATATCTGTCTATATTTATGAAATGAGATATTATGCACTATTTACATTGTTCGGACTATTGTCTTCATCTTTGTCGCCATATTTATTACAACGTTTTGCCCCTTAAATATCTGTCTATATTTATGAAATGAGATATTATGTACACTATTTACATTGTTCGGACTATTGTCTTCATCTTTGTCGCCATATTTATTACAACGTTTTGCCCTTAAATATCTGTCTATATTTATGAAATGAGATATTATGTACACTATTTACATTGTTCGGACTATTGTCTTCATCTTTGTCGCCATATTTATTACAACGTTTTGCCCCTTAAATATCTGTCTATATTTATGAAATGAGATATTATGTACACTATTTACATTGTTCGGACTATTGTCTTCATCTTTGTCGCCATATTTATTACAACGTTTTGCCCCTTAAATATCTGTCTATATTTATGAAATGAGATATTATGTACACTATTTACATTGTTCGGACTATTGTCTTCATCTTTGTCGCCATATTTATTACAACGTTTTGCCCCTTAAATATCTGTCTATATTTATGAAATGAGATATTATGTACACTATTTACATTGTTCGGACTATTGTCTTCATCTTTGTCGCCATATTTATTACAACGTTTTGCCCCTTAAATATCTGTCTATATTTATGAAATGAGATATTATGTTGCACTATTTACATTGTTCGGACTATTGTCTTCATCTTTGTCGCCATATTTATTACAACGTTTTGCCCTTAAATATCTGTCTATATTTATGAAAATGAGATATTATGTACACTATTTACATTGTTCGGACTATTGTCTTCATCTTTGTCGCCATATTTATTACAACGTTTTGCCCCTTAAATATCTGTCTATATTTATGAAATGAGATATTATGTACACTATTTACATTGTTCGGACTATTGTCTTCATCTTTGTCGCCATATTTATTACAACGTTTTGCCCCTTAAATATCTGTCTATATTTATGAAATGAGATATTATGTGCACTATTTACATTGTTCGGACTATTGTCTTCATCTTTGTCGCCATATTTATTACAACGTTTTGCCCTTAAATATCTGTCTATATTTATGAAATGAGATATTATGTGCACTATTTACATTGTTCGGACTATTGTCTTCATCTTTGTCGCCATATTTATTACAAAGTTTTGCCCTTAAATATCTGTCTATATTTATGAAATGAGATATTATGTACACTATTTACATTGTTCGACTATTGTCTTCATCTTTGTCGCCATATTTATTACAACGTTTTGCCCTTAAATATCTGTCTATATTTATGAAATGAGATATTATGTACACTATTTACATTGTTCGGACTATTGTCTTCATCTTTGTCGCCATATTTATTACAACGTTTTTACTTGTTAAATATCTGTCTATATTTATGAAATGAGATATTATGTACACTATTTACATTGTTCGGACTATTGTCTTCATCTTTGTCGCCATATTTATTACAACGTTTTGCCCTTAAATATCTGTCTATATTTATGAAATGAGATATTATGTACACTATTTACATTATTCGGACTATTGTCTTCATCTTTGTCGCCATATTTATTACAACGTTTCGCCCTTAAATATCTGTCTATATTTATGAAATGAGATATTATGTACACTATTTACATTGTTCAGACTATTGTCTTCATCTTTGTCGCCATATTTATTACAAAAGTTTGCCCCTTAAATATCTGTCTATATTTATGAAATGAGATATTATGTACACTATTTACATTGTTCGGACTATTGTCTTCATCTTTGTCGCCATATTTATTACAAAGTTTTTGCCCTTAAATATCTGTCTATATTTATGAAATGAGATATTATGTGCACTATTTACATTGTTCGGACTATTGTCTTCATCTTTGTCGCCATATTTATTACAACGTTTTGCCCTTAAATATCTGTCTATATTTATGAAATGAGATATTATGCACTATTTACATTGTTCGGACTATTGTCTTCATCTTTGTCGCCATATTTATTACAACGTTTTGCCCCTAAATATCTGTCTATATTTATGAAATGAGATATTATGTGCACTATTTACATTGTTCGGACTATTGTCTTCATCTTTGTCGCCATATTTATTACAACGTTTTGCCCCTTTAAATATCTGTCTATATTTATGAAATGAGATATTATGTGCACTATTTACATTGTTCGGACTATTGTCTTCATCTTTGTCGCCATATTTATTACAACGTTTTGCCCTTAAATATCTGTCTATATTTATGAAATGAGATATTATGTGCACTATTTACATTGTTCGGACTATTGTCTTCATCTTTGTCGCCATATTTATTACAACGTTTTGCCCCTTTAAATATCTGTCTATATTTATGAAATGAGATATTATGTGCACTATTTACATTGTTCGGACTATTGTCTTCATCTTTGTCGCCATATTTATTACAACGTTTCGCCCTTAAATATCTGTCTATATTTATGAAATGAGATATTATGTACACTATTTACATTGTTCGGACTATTGTCTTCATCTTTGTCGCCATATTTATTACAACGTTTTTCGCCCCTTAAATATCTGTCTATATTTATGAAATGAGATATTATGTGCACTATTTACATTGTTCGGACTATTGTCTTCATCTTTTGTCGCCATATTTATTACAACGTTTTGCCCCATAAATATCTGTCTATATTTATGAAATGAGATATTATGTGCACTATTTACATTGTTCGGACTATTTTGTCTATTTATCTTTTGTCGCTGTCTATATTTAAATGAGATATTATTACGTTTTTTGTTTTATTGTCTTATATTTAAACGTATCTGTCTATATTTATGAAATGAGATATTATGTGCACTATTTACATTGTTCGGACTATTGTCTTCATCTTTGTCGCCATATTTATTACAACGTTTTGCCCCACTTAAATATCTGTCTATATTTATGAAATGAGATATTATGTACACTATTTACATTGTTCGGACTATTGTCTTCATCTTTGTCGCCATATTTATTACAACGTTTTGCCCTTAAATATCTGTCTATATTTATGAAATGAGATATTATAGATATTTACAACGCTTTAAATATCTATTTATTGTTCGGACTATTGTCTTCATCTTTGTCGACATATTTATTACAACGTTTTGCCCCTTTAATATCTGTCTATATTTATGAAATGAGATATTATGTACACTATTTACATTGTTCGACTATTGTCTTCATCTTTGTCGCCATTTTATTACAACGTTTTGCCCTTAAATATCTGTCTATATTTATGAAATGAGATATTATGTACACTATTTACATTGTTCGGACTATTGTCTTCATCTTTTGTCGCCATATTTATTACAACGTTTTGCCCTTAAATATCTGTCTATATTTATGAAATGAGATATTATGTACACTATTTACATTGTTCGGACTATTGTCTTCATCTTTGTCGCCATATTTATTACAACGTTTCGCCCCTTAAATATCTGTCTATATTTATGAAATGAGATATTATGTACACTATTTACATTGTTCGGACTATTGTCTTCATCTTTGTCGCCATATTTATTACAACGTTTCGCCCCTTAAATATCTGTCTATATTTATGAAATGAGATATTATGTACACTATTTACATTGTTTCGGACTATTGTCTTCATCTTTGTCGCCATATTTATTACAACGTTTCGCCCTTAAATATCTGTCTATATTTATGAAATGAGATATTATGTGCACTATTTACATTGTGCGGACTCTTATCCTGATCTGTATTACCTTATTAATTACTACGTACAACGGCCGAAACTTTGTGATAAATGGCAACAAACATGAGGATAATAGTCCGAACAGTGTAAGTAGTGCACACACTATTATTTAATAAACTTGTAAATATAATAAAACGCATATTTAAAATCGAAATAAAACTATGAGAATGTTCAAAAAAACAATTTCATACTAGAGATACATACATGTTGGAAGCAGTGAAACACTGATTGAAACCATTGTTAGTATTATTCGAACGGAACTATGCAGTATTTGTTACCATCAGAATTATTTTATTTATCGATGGAATCAATACAGATAATTACTTGAACTTCGACCCTTGCTTTTTTTAGCACCTCTTCAAAATAACGTTGCAAGCGCATACTATCTAACTGAACGTTGCACCTGCATTATCATTCCTAAGCTGGCGATGAAATCTTTGGATTGAAAATTAACAAATTGATGATTTGGGAGAAAGACTGCTCGGATTTAAGCAGAAAGTCCCCAGATATCACCTCATTGGTTATTTTTGTAGCCACATTAAGAACGCTGTTTGCAACAGAAAACCGAAATAACTAAAGCATTAAAAGAATATCATTGAAGGCAAGTCACTTTCAGAATGACCTGAACGGTATTCTAAGATATCAAGCAATATTCATCTTCTATATGCTGTGGCATTTCAGGACGTTCTCGATCATAGCTCTCCTCAATTTCTTGATCTTTGTAGCTCTTAATAAGTTTTTTATCGTTGTTATTTCTGCTAAATGTTGCTACAATTTGCATTCACTCGAGTTCACTTGTCGGCGTTGTTTTATTCTATACCACTTGCCTTCAAAATGTCCTGTGAGTTTCAACTTTTCTAAGCGCTCTTTCTAATTTATGCGCCCGGGAAATGTCAGCTGTCGAATCTGGATGTTAAGTAAGAGTAATTCTTTTTCGATCTCATCATCGTGGCTCACATGTTCATTCTATGGTATATTCTGAGTACTCTTCTTGTAAAAATAATGGCTCCAAAATGTGTGGCACCCTGCATTATTAGAAAACTGAAAAGAGAAATTCATAAAAATATGATTTATTTTTATTCGGTTTGTTAACCAGTTGATAGTTATTTAGAGACGAAGAATAATTGAGTTTTGAGAAAAATTCTCTAATTGTATTTAGGCGATCCGAACGAAAGAAACAGGAAAAAAAAAATAATAAAAAGAAAGAGAAAGAGAAATAGATAGTACAAAACCCGGTCATAAGCAAAACACGCGCAAAATAGGTGACAAAAGATATCCAGGTCAAAGTACCTGACCGAAATCCACGGAAAATAGAAATTGCTATATTTGGTTGAAGGAATAGAGTTTAGAAATAATGATACGAGACGGGGTAGTGAGCGGATAGGCACACGCGTGATTGATGCATAACAGATGTCGGTCAAGCACCTGACCTACTTTCGTGTCTGCGGAGTATGGGAGTTTATTATCAATTTGGTTGAAGAAATAAGATTTTAAGGACAATGGAAAAAAATATTAATAGGTAACGAACGAAAAGGGGTGTCATTGAGATGATAAGTAACCGCTGGGAAATGTATACGAAAACAAAACATTGGTCCACGAACCCTGACCAGTTCTGGGGTTGAAGATAAGGACCACCCAAAATGATGAGTGGAAGATATTTTCAATTTAGATAATTAAGATTTTGTTAACAGGCCCGAGCGAAAGAAAGAGGTGAAATATTTGTTTTAGCTCGCGGAAGACGCCGACAAGGCGGAAAAATTCTTTCTTTAGGTCGCATCTAATTAGCGGCAGGCTGTTTTGACAAATACCACGTATACGAAAAAGACAATTTAAATTTTGTTTTTTTGGCCAGGTGTTTCTACCCCAGAACAAAGCCCCGGATTGTACACGCCCGATTGGAGACGTCACGAGGAAAGGAGGGAAGATACCGACCAGAGTCTCATTAGCCGAGGGCAGTCACATGATACATGAGGGAGGAGGAGAGACGCCCGACCAGGGTCTCATTGGCCGAGAGTGGTCACGTGATGTGCGAGGGAGGAGCGAAGACGCTCGACCAGGACCCCATTGGTCGAGAGCGGTCACCTGACATACGAGAGACCATGGGAAGCAACAAATGCGCCCCCCCAGAGGCACTGTAAGGAAGTAGGAGTGAAAATAAGAGCGATAATGGAAATCAGAAATAATGCGACTTTTGGAATTATCAAGAAAACCCTGGCGCCGACAGACCCACCCCAGTTTGTTACGGCGTCAATAAAAGCAGGACCCCAATCGACAGAAATCAGTTGCAGGGCGGACAGCGAGGGTGCTTGAACGCGGGCGGCGGCCCGGTTCATTCGCCCCTTTGCGGGCAAGAGAATCCGGAGTGAAGAAATTCGTCCAGCCCAAGTCAAGTGAAGAAAATTGCCTGAAAGCCTAAGAAGAGTTGTAGCTGCAGCCCGAAAGTCGAAGAGAAGTTGAAGTTGCAGACCGAACAGGCAGAAGGGTTGCAGACCGGACAGGCAGAGAAGTTGCAGGCCGGACAGGCAGAAGAGTTGCAGGCCGGACAGGCAGAAGAGTTGCAGGGAGGACGGCGAGACAGTTACAGGCCAGACAGGCAGAGAAGTTGCAGTTGAAGTTGGGTTTGCGCCTCGGACGAAGATGAAGTTAACTTGCAGTTACGCCTAGGAGAAGTTGGAATCACACCAAGCCTATGAAGAATAGAAATTCGTCCAACCCAAGTCGAAGTAAAGAAATTCGCCTAACTCAAGTCGAAGTGAATAAACTCTTCCAACCGAAGCAGAAGAGAAGAAGTTGATTCGCGCACTGACGGCGAGGGAAATCAGCCGAACGACAGGTAGAGATCAGCGCCCAGTGTCGAAACCAAACCACACCCGAAATGCAAATTTCTAGAGAACAAGCAACTCAAAGTCTTAAAGTTGTATGGTAGAAGCTTGGTGCCACAGTCCATAAAACGGGTCGGGAGGTAGGAACAATTTTAGGTAACGAACATTTAGATATAAAAAGGTTGTTACCCTTTTTTCAATAATTTTTGACCTCGTGAGTTTTTTTTTACTTGTGTGTTATCACCCCGTTGAACCCAGCTGGCATACGGCCCCAACCCCTGTTTGATCAAGTCTGTCTAAGATCTAATCACAACATGGGTAGGCAGACCGAGATCAGTGCAGTTACCCTAGTAACCAGGCGTTGGAAGCGAGTTGGGAACGGGAGCGAGGTTGGCCGCAGCAAAGACGTATTCATCCGCGACCAGGATATCAGGTTAGGAACGTCACAAGGAGGACGTTGATCGAACGACAGAGTCGACGCTCGACCAGGGGGGGGGCGACGTCACAAAATGTATTGCTTTAAATAAAATTTTTTTACCTTTTATATTTCGATTTACTCTATCTATCTATCTATCTATCTATCTATATATATATATATATATATATATATGCAGGCCGTTTATATATATATATATATATATATACGCAGACACGTGTCGAGATGTGCTCTTAAAGATATATTATATTACAATATATATATATATATATATATATATATATATATATATATATATATTTAATGGTCTGTTGTCCGTCCAACCTTAAAATATTGAATATTTAAACCTCACTAAACTTATATACAGTTTCTTTTTTCCAGGTTTTCAGATAAGACGTTTATAATTTTTGATGTCATTTTACAACAATCACTGAAAACCCTTTAGAATTCGAGATTATTTTTTTTTCGAAATGATGACAGAGTCGACGCTGCGACCAATGTCCATCAAGGGACGATGGGGCGACGGAGTTCACAAATGAAGAGGGATTTTAATGTGAGATTTAGTTATTTCTTATTTCCAACATTTTTTTATCACGGTGAGTGCGCACATGAACAATTCCAGAATAGATTTGAAGAACGCTATCTAACATCTAAACACAGCTCGCATCTATCTATCTAAAATAATGGTCTGTCTATATATGAGACACGGAAAATGAATAAACTGAATATATATGTCCTTTGTATTATTGCATTACTTTATTCTTCTATTGTTCTCATATATATATTCTTGAGAATATTGTTATATGTCTTGTAAAAATTACGATTGATATATATATGCCATGGGTTGATACTGTATCTAATTATCGCTATCCGTTCCCGAGAATATATCAAACATCCATGTATATATATATATATATATATATAATCTTTAGATTTATATCACATATATGTAGGCAATATATATATACGTGCCGTCGCCTTCTATGTCTGTTTTACATATATATATAATTATTCCGATGAGCTATTTATATTCACAGACTATATTGTCCTACGATATGGCATCCCGCTATATACCTTTCATTGTTGAAACTCTTAAATGTGGTCGTCTTCTTCTACTGCAATAGCTTCATGTCGCACTTCTCGCCTATAACTACCTCCCGTTTTCATAGCCATAATCTCCAACTATTCAAATGTAATGCCAATCGATATATATCTATATATCCTTCCTCTATCATTAATATTTGTCCTCGCTCCAAATATATATATATATATATAAAAACATATATTTTATTCTGTTTTTGATATTTATATGAAGCAGATATTCTTCTTTCTGTTTCTATTTTCATTGTTTCCTGTCTGTTTTTCTTTGTGCAATTAAATTTATTCTGTGTCTTGGCATTATATTTTGTCTCCTTTTCATCTCTTCTAGAATTTCATCCGTCATAGATTCATTTTTTTCTTCGTCTTTTTGCGATGATCTCCTTTGCTGATTTTACTAAAGCTTCTCTTAGTGTTATTTATTAGACAAAGCATTTCATTCATGCTCGCCGTTAGAAAACGTACTTACAAAATCCATATGTCTAAAGACACCACAAATAAAACTCCAAAGTAAAATAACTTTTAATCTTACCGTCTAATTCTTGTTACTAAACTTGAAAATAAATTAGTCATCACAAGTAATAGGATATTTAACCCCACGTTGACAGAGATATAACTAAAAAGAATAATTAAGTCAACACTAATTCAAATATCGGTATTTTTTTTAAATAAATTGTTTTCACTGTGAAAAATGTTTTATAGGGGAGACATCACTTCATCTCAAAGTACCGTATCTACGAACTCAAAATAGATTTACGTTTAGACAACAATTCAAAAGCTCTCGTAATACAAAAGAATAAACCTTGACACACAAATTAAAAGGTCATAATCCTTTAATGAGAAGTTACTTTGTGAGCCTAATAATAAAAAAAACAGTTACCATGTATGTACATAAAAAAAAGTTTCCAGTTAATAATGCAAAAAACAACAAACATAATGCCTGCTAGAACAACCACCCACACGCACTATTACGAATATACATTATCATCTGATCCACATACAGACAAACAATAACTTTTATACACGTACAGATATAAGAGAGTTTAAGGGAGTAGAATTCACGTGATACATGTCTGTAAAATGAAAATCAGACAACAGAAAAGTAAATATACCAGAAAGTTTTTTTTTTTACTTTTCTTTCTATGTCCTGTCTCTGAGGAAGCTTTAATAAATTTGAAACATGTCCCATTGTTAAACGTTTCTTATTTGTCCGTGATCATACATATATATATATATATATATATATATATATATATATATATATATATATATATATATATATATGTGTGTGTGTGTGTGTGTGTGTGTGTGTGTGTGTGGGTGTGTGCAGATATGTAACTGCGTATATATGTGTGCGTGTGTGTGTGTGCGTGTTTGTGCGTATGTGTATGTAATAAAATTAAATATGAAAATAAAATATATGTTCATATAAATAACTGGAAAATAAGTAAATTTTATACTTATATATTATACTTATATAGGCGCGAGTCCGAATGGTTAGAACGTCTGCTTGCTGGCCATGAATAGAATCTCACCATGGTCCATTTGGCAGAAAGGTGACTCCATGATGTTATCGGTCTGGAGTGGAGACGATCCCAACGTTAAGAACCTTTGGAAAATGACTGAAACCATAGCACAGGTTGACCCAAGCTTTGTGAGTGAAAGTGGGTTGACGGAACACTCGGAGGTCGAAGTCACAAGTCATCGTGACCGAGCG